>CAJQZP010000095.1:600000-877500 GCA_907164705.1 Parnassius apollo | reverse complement strand
CGATGACAACTGTGAAATTTATTTTTTAAATTTATCAATGAAATATAGTCAGTTAGTCTGACGAGGACACGGGTTCTTTTAATATTGTCCTCCAGACCGAATTCCGGTCACGGTGGCCAGTCTCAATGTATACAATATAGATAGGATTATAGTGCACGAGTGTATGCGCAAACAAGAGTACTCACTATTCCCTCTCTTTCATAGTCCGATGTGAGAGTTACCCGATACGACCGGAGAGAGGTCAGGCGTAGGATCAACGGCTTTACGTGCTTTCCGAGGCACGGGGTGGAAACACCGTCAATTTTCTAACTCCAGGCTGCTACTAAGAATTTCTTGGCAGAAAACCCAATAAATGATTTTGACTTGACCTGGGACTCGAACCCGGGACCTCATGTTCAACGATTGCGGTTACGACCACTGGATCAACGAGACGGTCACGGGATATATTGTTATTAAACAAGTTCGTTCAATAACACTATATCAAAGATTACCAACGTTGGAAGAGGTTACGATGTAATTTCCTCGTCCATAACTTCATTTACAATGGGGGAGCCGCAACTCATCCCGCGGTCACGAGGCGACCGGCAACATAACACGTCCATCGGACGAAGCGAGAGCTATGCCTACGCATCTCGATCTCGGCATGCGCTCGGCATGCAGACAGTCGAGACTGTGCCGCAGTGATGATTTTGTGAAATATATAAAAAATGGAGGAAATAAATAATAGAATAAAAATAAAGAAATAATAAATCCGAACTTCATTTAAAACCAAACATATAAATTGTAAAGTAGCTGCAGGTATCTATAACCAAGTAAAAGATATTCCTTTTCTCCACCTTGTCCATGTTTCCCAAAACAATTTTTAATTAAGCTTTATATTAGAAAGCGGATTTTTTATATTTAAAAATTTAATAATAAAGCATTTCGTAAGTCTCAGCCGAGGCGCATCTATTTTTCGGTCGCAAATTTATAACACCGATTTGTTATTCAAACATAAACATGGTTTTTTAATTAAATCTACCAATCAAAAAACGACACGCATTGTTATTGAACACTTCCTATTCAATTTACAAAGTACCTATTTTTTTATTGAAACAGACTCTACAGCTTGTACATTTACCAACATATATAAACAAGTTTTGAACATATTATGTAATATAGAAGCATTTATAGATTTACATTTTTTGTATTTGTTTATATAAAAAAGTATATTTACAATCATAAAACTAAATGGAAACACAAAGTAGGCAAATGTAAAAATGCTGGAGGCAGGCAGCCCTATCGCATGTTTACGTACCGCGCGGCTGTAGGCATTTATTTGAAAGATACGGCCGAGTTACAATACTGTATAGATAATATTACCGTCTATAGATATAGACGACTAGCCGACATCATCCCGTCGCAGTACGCACACCTCGCAAGTACTAAGTGTACATACAAATCACCTAATTCTTTTTTTGCCTTGCGCTGATTAGAAAGCTGATTGAATGGGTGCCTTTGTTAGCGTTGTGATAATAAATCCTCCTTGCGTTCGATTGTGAACCAAATCAAAGTCGGATTGGTTTCATTTCAATGCACAATTATTTGATTAGAACCAGATTAAATTTCTATCAGAATTGGTCCACCAATTTTTTATCAATATATTAAGTGAAGAAAGGGAAAGCTAACTGAATTTCACAATTAATCATTTGTACTATTCAATCGTACAGGCTTCTTTTACTTTGTAGAATAAGGTTGACAAACGAGCACACAGTTCTGTGTTCTAAATGTTCTAAATATTGCCTGTGATTTTTTTTATAATTTGCAGAACTTTCGTAGTAATGCAATAAATATAAAAAATATAAAAGTTGTGAAAATCGATGTCAAATAAAGATAGATATAATATATAGTATCTGAGATTTCTTAAGGTTTCTATATTTCTATCATATTTCTGTGCGGCGGACGGCGCTCGGGACACAACTCGACCACCGCCGCCTGACCCAGTTCCTTCAATATTTACACTTTATTTTTCTTATCTCGGCTACTTTTTCACAAAATCCTCGCTCGATATTCGGATTTTTCAGACTTCCGTTGATAAAAGTATCCTTTGTTGGGTTTTGAATTACAGTACATACTTATTTATTAACCACGATAGCGTCAGCTTAGTAGTCAACGTACCTACCTACACCATTCACACAAGTAAAAATAAGTGTATAAGTAAAATAAGTGGTTTACGAATGATTTTTTTATACGTGTTTGAGGCAGGCTGCTACTACATTATGGTTGTAGCACTACTAGGTTGGCCCCGCTGTAGAAGGATAACGATCTTACCGAATGCCAGTGTGAAATAGCAGCTTAATACCACATCTTATAACTGGAGACCCTTTTGACTTAAATTGTTTTTCTTCTTAATCAGTCAGAAAAATTCCACTGCTGGGGGATGTGCCTCTCCCGTCGCAGAAAATATTTTCCACAATGACGATGCATGATCTTGCAACTTTGACCATGTTTTTTTTTGATAGGATAGGGTGACAAACGAGCACACCGAGTCCAAAGTTTAGTGGTTGCTGTGGTCCATAGACATCTACATCTTTCCTTGATACGAATCAATATTCAGATGCGTTGCCACCCCCGAGGACTAAGATGAAATGCCTCGTTTCCAGTAAAAAGGGTCTGCGGTTCTCCACACTCACCATACGAAACACAGCAGCATTAAGCTACTATTTTACGCTGGTATTCTGTGAAAAGTGGTCATTCCCCCGCTCGAGCCGACCCATTCTTGCTACAACTATACTACTTATCTATATATAACTGCAGTATGGCTCTACCACGTATAAAATTATAATGTTATCTATTTTCAACATCAAACGCACGACAAGATTTACTTAGAAAAAATACTCAATCAACGAGAACTTACTTACTACTCGTAATTTACTTTATTCCGCGTGTCCAACTATGAACTCGGAGAATACTTGCGGTCTCATCTTGGACGGCAAGTTCGCCGCATGCCGCAGCTGCGCATTCCTCACTCCGGCCCACGCCCTCTGACCCCTTCCCGCCACCTGACCGCCCGACCGCCCGACCGCCCCTGAATATTCGGCATGCGAACCCTTGCTTCCATTAACCCAGCATCACAGGACACGTGCTAACAATTACATTACATTTATGTACCCTATGTTGTACGAGATCCCTTAGAACATTAAAAATTCAAACAATCTACGTATATTTCTTGAGGTTCGTAGAATTTCTCTTATTTTTCCCTTTTTTCTAATGTCCTAGAAACATTATTATAAGAATGCATGTACAGAGTGTAATTACTTTTAACTTCTATCGTCTGTATATCACACAGAACTTCGCTAATCAGTTTAATTATTTGTTTCATAATATAGTATTTCCTCTGTAAGTGATTTTTTGTAATCTTTTGAAAAATGAGTGTCTAACTTTCTTAACCAAGAATATTATAAAACCTACATCAACAAACTTAAACGTGAACGCAAATCTAAAACTCTAATATTGCAAATAAGAAAGTTTAAATTTCACATTAATAATTTAAAAAAAATACTACTTTAGAAATGTTGCGAGCACAATTTATCAATCAGGTACAAGTTGGAATACCTCAAACCCCGTTATTTTATTGCCGCCTACCCGCCGAATCCAAACAACTCAGAACTCGGTTATCTCAATTATCGACGGTGGTGTGTCTTTCCTAGTGTAGTGGTATTTCTAGTAGTGGTACTGAGATAGGTAAGTGGTGACAGGGATAGTGCACGCAATTAAGGGATGGGATGCAAATGTGATGTCAATACCGTACACACTGCGGATGTACAGCTCTGTTCAATATCAATGAGTGTATTAATAAGTATAATGATATTTTACAAAATTACCGTATGAATACTGTAAACAATATTAACTGTTACATTTTCTATATCAAATAAAAAAGCCCTTTTACTGAACAAAGAATCATCATCATTACAGCCCTTCACAATCCACTGCTGAACATAGGCCTCCCCCAAGTAATTCCACAAAGCACGTTCCTGAGCCACCTGCATCCATCGACTTCCTGCATATCTTACCAGGTCGTCACTCCATCTAGTGGGGGGTCGCCCTACACTACGCCTACCGGTACGAGGCTGCCACTCGAGAACCTTTCTTCCCCATCGGTTATCGGTTCTTCGAGCTATATGGCCGGCCCATTGCCACTTCAGCTTATTAATCCGTTGGGCTATGTCGGTCACTCTGGTTTTACTGCGGATATCCTCATTTCTGAGTCTATCACGCAGAGAAACTCCGAGCATAGCCTTCTTCATAGCTCGCTGAGCGACCTTGCGCGTCCTCATACGGCCAGCAGTGAAGGACCACGTTTCAGATCCGTAGGTCATCACTGGCAACACGCACTGGTTGTACAATCTAGTTTTTAGAGATTGAGGTATACCTGACGAGAAGATATGTCGTAATTTCCCGAACGCTGTCCAGCCGAGTTGAATCCGTCGATTGACCTCTCGGTCGAAGTTGGACTTGCCTAGTCGGACTATTTGTCCCAGGTAAACGTACTCGTCAACAACTTCGAGCATAGTGCTCCCAACAACTACCGGTATAGGTGTGACATGGACATTAAACATAATCTTAGTTTTGTCCATGTTCATCTTAAGACTTATCCGTTGGGAGGCACTATTGAGGTCATTGAGCATAGTGCTTAAGTCCTCCAGCGATTCTGCCATAAGGACTATATCGTCGGCAAATCGAAGGTGTGAGTGATGTACTGTACGGAGTGATGTACTCGCCATTGATGTTAATACCGTACCCTTTCCAGTCCAGTAGCTTGAAAACGTCTTCCAATGCAGCGGTGAAGAGTTTCGGGGATATAACGTCACCCTGTCTTACACCTCTCTGCAGTTGGATAGGTTTCGAGCTCTGGTTCTGTACTCGGATAGCCATCGTAGCCCTACTGTACAAACACTTCAGCACTTCGATATACCGATAGTCAAATTGGCACCGCTGAAGGAACTGTAGCACCGCCCAAATTTCAACAGAATCAAAGGCTTTCTCATAGTCCACATACGCCACGTAAAGTGGCAGATTGTACTCTTCAGTCTTCTGTACAATCTGCCGCAAGGTATGTATGTGGTCTATGGTACTGAAGCCTTTTCGGAAACCGGCTTGTTCGAGAGGCTGACGTCGAGTCTGCGTGCGAGACGATTCGTAATGACTCTCGAAAACAGCACGTAGACGCGGCTCAGAAGGGAAATCGGTCTGTAGTTCTTCAAGAGAGCGTTGTCGCCTTTCTTAAAGAACAAGACCACCGCACTTCTGCTCCACGCCTCTGGAGTAGTGCCACCATAGAGGACGGAATTGAAGAGCTTCTGAAGGACTTTAAGTACCGGTGTTCCACCCGCTTTCAGAAGCTCCGCTGTAATTCCATCCTCGCCTGGGGCCCTGCCGTTTTTAAGGTGCTGGAGAGCCATTCTAATCTCGCTTAGACTGACCTCCGGGATATCATCGGAATATTGTCGGATAAGACTTGCTCTTGGATCATTACTCACACTTGCGTGTGGCTCCAACGATGATGTGTACAGCTGCCCATAGAACCTCTCAATCTCACTCAAAATCTCAGGTGTCCCGGAAACGATGCTGCCACACTCAGTCTTCAGCTTTGACAGTTGGCTCTTACTGGCAGACAGATCTCTGGCAAAGACTTTGGAGCCCTGGTTCCGCTCGATCGCTTCTTTAATACGAGTAGTATTAAAGTTGCGTAAGTCTCGCCGCATGCATTTGGAGATCTGTCTGTTCAGTTGCCTGTATGCTGTCAAATCTGTTGATGATTGCAGCCTCATCTCCCGTCTAACAGCCATGAGATTAAGAGTGTGATCGGAGAGTTTTTGTGTTCTTCTGCGGCGGGTCTTGCAGAACTTAGCTCCGACCGCATGGACAGTTTCCACGAGCTTGTCAGTCATATCGTCCACTGCATTGCAATCTTGTAGGCACTGAAAGCGGTTACGTAACTCGAGCTGAAAAGTTTTCGGGATTCTGGATTAGAGCACGAGGGGGGACGGAGCGTTGACTTCATTAGACGAGACCTCTCCAACTTAACGTTTAGGTTCAGTGTGCCTCTAACCATTCGGTGATCGCTGCCAGTTTTCACCCTTGCGATCACTGAGACATCACTGAACAGTTGGCGTCTGGTCGTCATAATGAAGTCAATCTCATTTTTTGTCGAACCGTCGGGGCTCGACCAGGTCCACTTCCTGTGGGGCCGCTTCTAGAAGAAAGAGTTCATCATAAAGAGTCCCTCTTTCTCCATAAAGTCGCCCAGCTGCTGGCCCTTTCGATTCCGTAGCCCTACTCCAAATTTCCCTAACTTCAGCTCACCGTTTTCTCTTGTGCCTAGTTTTGCGTTGAAGTCTCCCATCAACACCGTGTAGTGGGTTTTGGAGGAATGCATGGCTTTGGAAATATCCTCATACATTTCCTCCACCTCCTCATCGGGATGTGCCGAGGATACCGTTTGGTGATTCTGAGTATCAGGTACGCGACCCTCGTCGACACACTCCCAATCTTTACAACGTTGTTGCCGAGAGACTTGTGGACGATAAATCCGACACCTCCTTGGGACAGATGGTCGCCCTCCCGGTGATAGAACAAGTTGCCGGATTCGAGAATCACCGTGTCCTCCCCCTCTCTTCGGACCTCGGATAATCCTATAATATTCCAGCGCAACTTGTCTGTCTCTTCTTCCAGCTCCAGGATCTTCTCGTCAGTCCTCAGGGTGCGTGTGTTAAATGTTGCCAGGTCGAGTCATCGTAGGTGGCAACCGAACCTCCACCGGAGATTCTTAGCACCCCCTCAAACAAAGAAGGTTAGTACCTATACGTATTTTTTAAAGTATGTATTATACACCTGTGTACTAACAGTGACGGCTTATTCTTAAGGCAACTACTAGGCACGTGCAGAGGGGCGCAAAGCACGTAAGTGGATACTGTGGCCCATAGACATCTACATTTATCCTTAATTAGAATCAAAATGCAGATGCGTTGTCACCCCTGAGGACAATGATGAAATGCTTCGGTTCCAGTAAGAGTCAAAAAGTTAAAATTTTACTTCCTGCTGGGTTTCTTGCTGGTTCTTCCTAGGACAGTGGCGAAACTTCCATTAAAGCCGAAAAGCCGGGCTTGCCTTATTAAACCTGAATCAATCAATAATATCAACTAATAAAATAACTCGTAAAATGTTTCAAGCTCTTTCAAATTTCCCGCGCACTCCACTGATCGACACAAGTCGACCGATGACCTCGTATTGCCTTAGCGATACTGCTGCTGTCATAAAAAATGAGTTTTAATGGAGCTAATAGTTGTATCCCTCGCTCGCGTGGGCTTTTTACGGGGCTTTCGAGAAGACGATCGCTCTCTTTCTAACCTATGGCAAAATATTCTATAATGAAATATAACTACGATTGTATATATAGCAATTAGTATAGAGATTTAAAGCCAGGCTTTTGGGAATAAATTTGTTAAAGGCGGAGGCGCGCGGGCAATACGTTTGCACGTTCATTTCACGTTTCAATGTTTATTTACTCTGTGTGCTTATCTTAAGCGATTTAATATTACGAGTTCAAAATTTATGCTTTTCTAAAGATTTTTAATGAATATGGAGGATAATAGTGTTCCTTGTGATTAATTGAAGTGTGTTAAAGTGATAATCGGAGAGGAAATCTTTAAACTTTGTTGAGATAATACAAAAGGTTAAGAGTGTATTTCAAACTTATTAATTATCGCAATTAAAAACAGTTATTGGTACAATTAAAACGTTCACCAACATTTTACGTGGAAGTAATTAAATCTTTCCACAGGAAAGCGAGACGATTCCACTTATCTTATCTCTTATCCATTAGAAAGTAAATAATTTTTTTTTAATTTTGTACATAGTTTGTTTGTACTTTGTTCGTGTTGTACTTTTGTTCATGTATTGTATTGGATGTAAATATTTTTTTTCTTTCGCTTAAACAAACCCAAACGGCTTTCTTCAAAGCCACTGAAGCTATGCAATTGCTGATATGTAATACAATCTATCTAGCAGTGGTATGCCCTCTTCGTGCTTTGTTAAACCCGTCCTTGATAGCACTGAATATGAAACTGACGCGTGGAGACAGATCAAGATTGGTGTGTTTTTATAAAACTGCTAAAAACAACAATCTATGTTTTTATCAATTTATATTGTTACGAGCTTGAAATTCGTGACAATAAAAATTGCCGATAAAATTACCTAAATTAACACTTTAATTTACTTTACACAAATTAAAACTAAAAACACTAATAATTAAACACACTAATTCACTTAATTCCGCTCCGAAGCTTCGCTTGTGTCGCCGAGTTCAACTCTGCCCGATCGCATCTTGCAGAGCCTACTTATATAAATTAGCAAAATATCCAGAATGTTCAAGTAAACACGCGCAAGGTACCGAGAGTTCGAGTTTTAAACTTCAAGAAGTTTAGTTCTTTGGTTCGAGACTAGATGGCGCTAGTGCGCCGATTTTAGCGCGTAACACTGCCCCCTCCTAAGACATGCTCGTCCCGAGCATTATCGATCCCATAATAACGCGCTAGGCGATCCACATGGACGATCTTAGGAGTCCCTCTTGCGCCTTTCTGTAACGGCTCCGCAATGTCAAGGGCTGTTCTATCCCGTGGTGCACCAACATTGTACAATTTCGGTGCTCCTCTACTACGTGTCTGAGGTCCCCGCACGGCCGCACAACTTGTACATGTACGACACCAATCCTCGACATCGTCACGATAATGGACCCAGTAAAACTGTTCTCGGACCTTCAGTAGAGTTCGTTTTACTCCCGGATGGACTCTTGAACGACCATTATGGCACAGCTGTAGAACATTCGGCACTTTAGCTTTAGGGACAACCATTTGCAAACGACAGCTGTCCCTTCGACCATTGTCCCATTTACGGCACAGGACTCTATCCTGAATCAGCAAGCTGTCCCATTGGGCCCAATAGCTTTTCGTGGTTGAACTCACCGCTGAGACGTCCCTCCACTTAGGCTTGGTAGCACGGGCCTTCATCCATCCCAGAATCGGCTTGATGTCCGGATCTTCCTGCTGTGCATGTCGTAGGCTGTCCTTCCACCCGTTGCTGAGGTGGTCTGTCCTGAGCATCCTCACGGATACCACTTCCTTACTCTCTTGCCTACTACAATGGTTGCAATCTTCAGGACAAGGTCTTCTTGTCAATGCATCTGCGTTGCCGTGAGATTTCCCCCTGCAGTGTCTGATAGTAAAGTCGTATTCCTGCTGCTGCTGGGCGGTGCTGTTAGCCGCACTTCCTTTCTGAGACCGTTCACCTTCCCTTCCTAGGGTGTGCTTAGGGCAGCTGGACCGAAGATGGCCCCTTTCCCCACAGCCATAGCACCTAGGGCTGTATCTTTTATTGTGGTCGCGAACCGTAACTGCTGTAACCTCCCTAGCGTGAGGTGAACGATGATCCTGTCGCCGCCAGGCAGTGTCGTTAGCTGTACTACCCTCTCGAGAACGATCAACTCTCCTTTCCACGGTTAGTTTAGGGCAGCTGGATCGAAGATGGCCCTTTTCCCCACAGCCATAGCACCTAGGGCTGTATCCTTTGCTGCGGTCACGGTCTGTAGCTGCTGCAACCTCCCTGACGCGATGGGAACGATGATCCTGCCGCACGGCTTCCACCTCCAGTGCATGGGCCAAGGCATTCTTAAGCGTCTCGTGGTGCCCGAGCCTCACAGCAGCTCTGACTTCCAGGTCACGGATGCCGTCGATGAATGTCTGCACCAGGTTCCCTTCAATGAGCGTAGGTACAGACCGGTATGCTTTTCGCACCAGCTTCACCTCTAGAGCCCACTGCTGCAGGTTTTCGTTGATGCGCTGCACGCGATCTTTAAGCTGCGCACGAAACACGTGTTCCAGGTGAGCGTCGCCATATCTCACCTCCAATGCCTCAAGGAGTTGCTCATAAGTTACTTCCTCACCGAGAGCTTCCAGAACTGTTAAGGCCTGGTCGCGCAGGCCTAGTGTGAGAGCAGTCATGGCCTGATTTTCATTCCAGCCGTTCACCTTCATAACAGCCTCGAACTGGATTTTGTAGGCTGACCAGGAAGAGGTACCGTCGAACGGTGGCACCTTGAACCCACGTAGCGAAGGTGTTGTAGCTACTACGGGAGCTGTAGCTCCATCTCCAAGTTTGAGTTCGTCCAGTGATTTCTTCATGTCAGCCATTACGTTGTCAACCCGATTGTTTACTTGGTCGATTCGGGTTTCAGCTTTCGCGATTTGGGTTTCAGCTTCCGACAGGCGTTTGTCATGCTGAGCAACCCTATCCTTCACCTCCTTTATCTCCTTCCCGAAGGTAGCGTGAAGGTCCTTCATGAGGAGCATCTGTTCCTCCTGTCGGCGGGCCTGTTCCTCTTGTCCGCTCTGCAGCTGCTCTTTCAACTGACGGACCTGTTCCTCCTGTCGACGAGCCTGCTCCTGCAGCATCACCATCAGAGCGCCTAAATCAGGTGCTGCAGATGTAGGAGCTACTGACGAACCGGCCTCCGTTGCCGGCGGCTGGCCCTCCGACGTCTGCGGCGTTGCACCACCAAATCTTCTCTGGTCCGTCTCATGCTGGCGTTGACTGCGGGTACGAACACCCTCCGTTTCCTCCTTAGGTAAAATCGGCATGATTTTATCCCACTTCTGACACCAATTGTTGCGAAGCTTGAGGTTCGTGACAATAAAAATTGCCGATAAAATTACCTAAATTAACACTTTAATTTACTTTACACAAATTAAAACTAAAAACACTAATAATTAAACACACTAATTCACTTAATTCCGCTCCGAAGCTTCGCTTGTGTCGCCGAGTTCAACTCTGCCCGATCGCATCTTGCAGCGCCTACTTATATAAATTAGCAAAATATCCAGAATGTTCAAGTAAACACGCGCAAGGTACCGAGAGTTCGAGTTTTAAACTTCAAGAAGTTTAGTTCTTTGGTTCGAGACTAGATGGCGCTAGTGCGCCGATTTTAGCGCGTAACAATATCTTGGGCTTGCCCTAGCTTGGAGCTCTAGCTTCGCCACTGTCCTAGGACAGAGGTTTTTTCTGCACCAGTGGTAAAATAAAAAAATACTTTCAATAAGAATTACTTGTAAATCTATATTAAATAAAAATTATTAAATTCTATGCTATTCTAAAATACTGCGATTGGCTATCGAACGCGGCGGTCACCGTAGACCCTTCTTACAATAAAGGAGATTCATATCCGGTACAGGACTATGCAAGAACCGCCAGATAAAGAATAACGTTTTAAGTCTTAAAAAAAAGAACTATTTTGAAATATCGCTTTTTGATTTGCCCCAATTGCTTCACATTATCTTTACCACCACATCTCCGGAAGTATTTTTTTAAAATTAATTACCTAAATGAAAAATTATTATTGCATTTTTAATGAATTCTTTTAGAATGAATTCCAAGGAAAACACTAAAAAATTTCTGGTCCGCTTTTCTTTTTAATAAAACATAGTTCATTAAAATCTCAGAAATATCATAAATATTCAATTAAGTGGAGAATACCAGCGTGAAATGGCACCGTAATCACGTAATGCTGTTGTGTTATGGTAAGTGTAATTAACCGGAGACCGTTTTTTCTGGAAACGAGGCACTGCATCTTAGTCCTTACGGGTGAAAACGCATCTGCATTTTGATTCGTAATCGGGGATAGATGTTGATGTCTATGTGCCACAGCAACCACTTACCATCAGGTGGTGTGGGCTGATCAGCGCGTTCATCACATCAATTTAATAAAAAATAAACTTTTCTAGGTGGACTAATTGGCAAGTTCGTCTCTTCATTTTAATTTAAAAAAAAAGAAGAATTCTTTGGAAATTAACTGGTACTAAGTAATTATAATAAATAAAACAGATCACGTTGCGTCGTTAAATTATGATATTTTCGTATGGAAGAAGCAGTCACGTCTTCGCCTACCGAATTACGCATCCCGGCACTGACACCGACACTTTAATATGCAAACGACGTTTTATGGCGCAGGTAATTAAACTACCAGTTATATTACGACTTGTTCGCTAAAGACATGATTTCTTCTTTAAAAGTTTAAAGGGAAGTGCTGTTTTAGTGAGGGATTCCACATCTGAATCCAAATAAGCAATAAACTTCGATCAAAAAATATCAGAGTTCTACTCTACGAATAAAACCATTTTATGGATGTCGGAGATACAATTATTAAATTTATTTATAACAGCAACAGAAGAACCTTTTACGACCGTACCAGCTTTCTTTTGTCGTGATCCGACTAAATAAGAATTTGAGGTACGAGTACACGCGTTGGGGTGGAAATTGTGTTAAGATCGGCGATCAGTCACGACTTGCCGCCCGCCTGTTGTCGCTGTTGCATTTATGACGCCATTGTAGATAATTTCATTCGAGCTCATCTAGTCCGTAGTTAGATATTATATTTTAAGTCTTCCTCGGTAATATGCGACGAAACCAAAGACTTGTTGTGTTGTTTGCTTGTTTGTACGTTTATTACTAGACCGATAATTTAGAACAAAGATTTTGTCATAGGTTGCTGGCACGGTAAATATGGCCCGCAGTTAAATGAAAATAATTTATAACAATTACTATTTTTAGACAAAATACATAAAAAAGTTATGTATACGAGATATCACACGAATAACGACTGTGTTTGCTTAGTCGCATTAAATAAAATCAGTGTTCGATTGTCGAAAACAACGTTCGCGGTTCATAAAACAAAAAACTAGTCTTCTCGCCAGTTCGCAGTTGACTTAAAGAGTTACGAAGAATTAACCGTAGCTTAGTGCGCAATGTATTAAGACTGTCTAGTAGTACTCATAGGAGTCTGGACGAAATACATGAGGATGTTAGCGGAGGGAGCAGATATTTTGACTGCTGTTCACAACATAAAACAGCATAGTCGTGAGTTTTATTAACCGATGCTTATTATGTATATTTCTCAATACAATTGATAACTCTACTGCTTGGATGGGGTGGTACTAACATAAATTCACTTTGTTATTAAAATTCAGACCGAATTTCGGTCACGGCGGACAGTCTCAGCGAAGACTAGCCATCTGCGCAGGACAGGGTTATTGCGCCCGAGTATTTGCGCAAGTACAATTGCACTCTCTATTTCCTCACTCTCTTAGTCCGATGGGACGGTTATCCGACACGACCGGGTGGAGACCAGGCGCAGGACCAACGGCTTTACGTGAGTTCCGAGGCACGGGGGTGAGACACCACCAACTTCCTGAATCCGAGCTGCTACTGAGAATTTCTTGACAGAAAAACTCAATAACTGAATTTTGCACGGCTAGGGCTTCGAACCTGGGACCTAATGTTCGGCAACCGCGTTCACGACCACTACACCAACGAGGCATTCGTTTTGTTTCTTTATTAATGACCGGTACTACTACCGGTACTACTAATGTACTACCTAATGACCGGTACTACCGGACTGCTACAAATGTCATGGCTTTAAGTAAATAAATATATAAAGCGAATTAAATGTTATGTGTGGTTTTTAGTATCTAATGAATTTCAATACAATACAATACCCTATATTGTACACCAAGAAAAGATGAATATAGTACGTGAGTATAATATGGTCATCCGGCTATTATGGTCACTTTCTTACATAGTATCCCGATGCTTTCTTATAACTTAAAAACTACAGGCTTGGTTGCATAGATGGCTTTGTGATACCTTGACTCTTCATCAGTCAATCTAATACTAAAAGGTCAAAAGGGCTATGCTTTATCGACGCGATATATTTTGACAGTTGACATTATAACATAAACACTCACGCCTGTCACCCAGAGGGGTAGGCAGAGACTACAGACTTCCATTTGGCACGATCCTGACATACCTCTCTCGCCTCCTTCACATCCATACATCTACGCATGCATGCTCGTCGGTTAAGGGTACTCCTAATTTGGCCCGTTTTCAATAAATCGCCAATTTGGTCGATAAATTTTCGCCTAGGACGTCCCTTTCCGACTCTGCCATTCACTTCTGCAACATAAATTTTCTTTGTCACTCTTTCCTCATCCATTCTTTCCACATGACCAAACCACCGAAGCATTCCTTTCTTAATCCTGGTCACAACATCATCTTGCAAACCACACTCTTCTCTTATTACACAATTTCTTACCCTGTCATTCAGATTCAGCCCTTACATACTCCTTAATGACCGCATTTCTACTGCATTTATTCTACTCTCGTGCTTCTTCTGCCACACCCAACTTTCACTACCATACGTTAAAGTAGGGACCAACACAGCATTGTGAATTGCCATACGTGCCTTTTTTGACACATTTTGACTCTTCACAATAGAGTGCAGGGCCCCATTTACTCTGTTTCCTGCGTTCGCTCGTCGTTCTATATCCTTATCATATCTCCCATCCCTGCTAAATACGCAACCCAAATATACAAACTCATCTACTTGCTCGATCAACTCCCCATCTATTCTTATTTCACATATCGTTTTACTTTCATTTCTTTCAAAAACCATAATTTTCGTCTTACTTGCGTTCACTTTCATACCCCTTTCTTTTAATGATCTGTTCATTAATGTAACCATCATTTGCAACTCAGCCGCCGACGACGCAAGAATAACTTGATCATCGGCGTACAAAAGGCATTTGATGGTTAACTCACCCATTCTTAATCCGCATTCTTCAACTTTCAAATTTTGCAAACAACTGTCCATAAATAGATTGAACAACCACGGGGAAGCCACACAGCCCTGTCTGACACCTTTATGGATGCCAAACCAGTCGGAGAAGTCCCCGTTGATCCTAACACAAGCACTAGAGTCCCTATAAAGAGATTCTAATGCCTGTATCAAGCCAGCGCTCAACCCAAATGAGTTCAGTGTTTGCCATAGCACATTCCTATCCACTCTGTCATAAGCCTTCTCCAAGTCCATGAACGCACAAAAAACCTTTTGGTTTTTGGCCAAAAACTTCTCCGCGATCATGCGCATGGAGAAGACTTGATCTGTACATTCCATTCCCTTTCTAAATCCCGCTTGCACATCCCAAATTTTTCCATCGGTTTCTTTCATGACCCTTTCAATTAGTACCTTGGCATACAATTTTCCCACGACATGACATTATAGTGAATATTTAAGTCGATTTTAGTATGGTGTAGTGTAATTAGTTTTTTAAGTAGATTTTTCTAAGTGTTCCTTATTATTTCCAAGGCTTGTTTGCTATTTTTTGTTAATATATTAGTTATAGTATACGACTTCGTCATTTTGCTTCTGTCCTTGTCTTAGTTTTGTTTTATATAATGGCGGCAAAGCTTTAGGTGATATTACCCTCATGTACCTTATAATAAAAATGAACAAATAATGAGGGCAAAAAATAGGCGGTCTTATTGCTACATTGAAATCTCTTCTGGACAACCCAGAAGAAGAATTAAATAAAAATAAGAAAAAGATTAACGGGTGCACTAAATTAAAATTACTATATAATATAATTATGCCATTTAGGCAACTGGATAGACTAGACTACGAAGATAAAACAATGTTATTCACAGTGATTTAGATATGTAAATTTTATGTATTATATTTTATCCACATATATTTGCCGCCAGGGCCGCTTGTTCGAATACCGGTCGGAACAGTTATTTGTTTGGGCAAAAAATAGTTATTCCAGGTACATGTTCCTTGTGAAATTTATGAATATAACACACCTTTTTTATACGTGGTAGAGCCACGCTGCAGCTATATTATGGTTGTAGCACGAATAGCAGCTTGATGGTGCTGTGTTTCGTATGGTGACTGTAGAGAACAGGAGACCCGTTTCTCTACACTTATACGGTTTCATGGTTATTTCATCTTAGTCCTCATGGGCGACTACGCATCTGCAGTTTGATTATTAATCGAGGTCAAATGTAGACGTATATGGGCCACAGCATCCACTTGACTGTGTGCTCGTTTGTCACAATAATTCTATAAAAATAACCTTAACGAAAAAGTTCCTTATTTTAAGAAAAAAAAACGACTTAATTGCGTGCTGTTTATTGCTTTAACTATGAAACGATAATAAAATACATGAATTATTACGGTCGCAGGGCACCTTGTGCAATGTAAACAACCACAGGCGCTGCTGGTTGCTGTAACGAGTTCATTCAACCGCCTCCAGATATGGACGTGATAGATTAAACAATCGTCAATTTAATTACACGTAAATTACCGTTTACATAGCAATTATTATAACATAGAATCAGTTTTGTGTGAGGGAAGTAAATTAAATTAAGAAGTGCTTTCTATGAATCTAACATTATCTACTTATTATTTGCTTCGGTGCTTAAATATAATGATAATTTAAAAGTAAAAATTTTATGAGGTCATTTAAGATAACAAAGTTTGAGTGACGCAATAAGGCCCAGTGCCCGAATATAACTAGTAAATATTTAAATTAATGAGCGAAACAACATTTAGCTTACAAAGTGAGATACATACCTAATTAATTTTTGTGAGACTTGTGCTTTTTATATAATTGTTTTGATTAGGAAATAATATGTAAAGAAGATTGGGCAAGTTTCATATTGTGATGGCGCATTATTATTATTATAGTACATTATTACTATAAATAGTGATTAATTTTTATTTAAAGTCGTCAAAAAATATCTTAAAAGCAATATTGCGAACAATTAAAATGCATTTATAAACATAAAATACATTCATTTCGAACATTAGTGTGCCAGTTATTCGTTATGAGTATACGTTACTAAAACAGCACTTAAAATTGCACTACAGAAGAGGTCACTGATAAAAGACAAAGATAAAGTAAATGAAACTAACATTAGAATAAGGCATTCTTTCATGCATAGATTTTTTACATTCCTCGGCCCTTTTCTGTATAATCAAGTCAATGAAATTTTGTACATAATATGTCCATTAAAAATGGCAGACTGTAAAAATGTAATTCGAATATGGTTACAAAATTTCATCGAAAATGGTGACACGGAGAGGTTGTTGATTGATATCATAAGTAAATTAATGATAATATATTTTACCCAAATAACCCTAAATAAAATATTGTTTGATATGTGTTTACTTCGTCGCGTTGTCACTCACGATTACACAATTCTAGTACAACGTAAACTAAAGTAAAGTTACAGCCTATATACGTCCCACTGCTGGGCACAGGCCCCTTCATTTCTGAGAGGGTTTCAGGGCAAGGAAGTTTCCGCCGCGCTGCTCCAATGCGTGTTGGCGAACTACACATGTCTTTTTTTTTTTCTTATTCCTTAGACATGCAGGTTTCCTTACGATGTTTTCCTTCCCCGCTGAGCACTTGGTAAATAAGCACTTAAAATTGCAATTAACAATTTCATTGGTGCCGACGGGGATCGAACCCGGATTACATACGTTCTGTTATAATACAGCGAGCGTTAACCATCTGAGCTACCACGGCTATCCCCTTATTACTTAGTAGAGAGAACCCTTATTAGTCAGTATGTTATTCATTTTATGTAAGAAACAGAAAATATTTGTTAATGTATCTTTTAGCACATATATTTGAAATACAGGTTTATCCTAGTTCAGGTGCCTGTTATTGTAGACTATTTTTAAATTAAGATTTAATGGAATAATTTGTACAGTTTAGCAAAATAAATTATTATTATGAAAAAAAGTATTATAGTAAATTCAAAAACTCCAAATCGCGCCCGCGATGTTACGTGCCAAGCGAAACCGCATGGGTGCGACAGAGGGGAGGCGAGGTGAAGTCAAATGCTGCCGAAGTGCTAGCGACAACCGCTAGTACAAGTTTTCCCGAACGCGAACGAACCAACAAACCAATCAAACAAAACCATCATCATCACCATCATAATTACAGCCCTTCACAAGTCCATTCTTGACATAGACCTCCTCCCAAGGAATGCCACAAAGCACGGTCCCGAGCCACCTGCATCCATCGACTTCCTTATGTCTTACCAGGTCGTCACTCCATCTAGTGAGGGTACGCACTACAATTCGCCTGCCGGTACGAGGCGGCCACTCGAGAACCTTTCTTCCCCATCGGTTGTCGGTTGATTGAGCTATATGGCCAGCCCATTACCACTTCAGCTTATTTGAGCTATGTGGGTTACTCTATTTCTACTGCGGGTATCCTCGTTTTTAAGTCTATCATGCAGTGAAACCTCGCATAGCTCGCTGAGTGACCTTGAGCTTCATACGGCCAGCAGTGACGAACAACGTCGCTGATCCATAGGTCATCACTAGCAACACGCACTGATTGTACTATCTTATTTTGAGGTTTTAAGGTATGCTTGACAAGAAGATGTGTTGTTATCCCCCGAATGCTGCCCAGCCGAGTTAAATCCGTCGATTGACCTCTCGGTCGTTGGACCTACTTAGTCAAACTATTTGTCCCAGGCAAACATACTCGTCAACTTCGAGCTTATTGCTCCTAACAACTACAGGCATAGGTGTTACATGGATGTAACACATGATCTTTGTTTTGTCCATGTTCATCTTAAGACCTATCGGTTGTGAGACACTATTGAGGTCATTGATCAAGGTGCTTAGGTTCGCCAGCGATTCTACCATAAGAACTATATCGTCGGCAAATCGAAGTTGAGTGATGCACTCGTCATTGAAGTTAATACCGTATCCTTTCCGGTCCAGTAGCTCAGAAACGTCTTCCAAACAATTCTTATTTTTTTTTAATTATGTGAATCAGAATTACGGCGGATAACATTTTAATTAAACGACTTATTGGTACTTTATTTATTTTCTAAGGCCATCTCTACCGCTGGTTTGTAGTAAAATGGAATAGAACTCGCCACCAATTCCGATGTCTCACTTCCAAGTGTACTACTTGATTTGTTAATAAGAAATAAAGATTGTTCAGTAGGTCGACTATTGTACGGGGAAAGGTGCTCAGTGCTTGCACATCAGTTTATCAGTGTGTGCGTCTAAAGGAATAAAGGCTTACCTCAATCGTTAATTTTACAAAACTGCTTGTCGCTGGTGTACATATTTCACTTGAATATCACTTTTTTATTAAAACCGTTTTGTTACTGATAAGTGTGGCTTTTGTCAGTTATAAAAGAATACCTTACAAAAAATTAAATATTTTTTTATGTCATGAAACAGAAGCAGATCTATTGTGTTCACATCAAAGCGAGTAAATGAAGTTCTGAGCCCTCTGAGCTCAGTAGAGAAAAGTAAAATAATAATTGCTATCACATCATTCATTTTGGTAAAGCAGAAATAAGATGTTATTTTCAAAGCAATTCTCGACTACAAAAGCTTTATGAATTTAAGAACGGCCGCTGAAATCTGCGTTATAAGACGACAACGGCCCTTGTAGAGTAATAAATTTTGGGCGCCTCCTGAAACAGCAAAAATACTCTGTCTGTTAAATATTTAGCTTTTTGAGCAAATATCAAAAATTTGAATAGAACACACGTCATGCTTATTTAATTAGAGATTTGTATGCTTTTAAAAAGGCAAAAACTTAAGGATTATTTTTACATAATTTTTACGTCTCCACATTTTGGACCTGAATATGAGCGTTTTGCGTAAACACTGTGTAGGTTTGAACGATAGAACTACTAGCTAACATGCCGATATTGTCTCTATTTTAAACGCATTAGCTACTCGTAGTATAAAGCAAAAAGAGAAAATTGAACAACTTCTATGTCCGAAATTTATTTGATTCTTAGATTTTTTTCAGTTGTAACAAATGTGCGTGTAATTTTCGACGCGAAGGCGTTAATGGGTGCCATTATGTATCGCCTCCGAACCGTGCGAATCTACTGAACGTTTCCGCTTACTGAAAGAACACAACAGTGCCGTCACTATAGAAACATTGTAAGGAAATCAGGGTAACCTATTTATTCATATTTAAACTGTATGCCTTTCTCATTTCTAACACGGTTTTAGGTCAAGGTAGTGGCCTCCACGCTGTGTCAACACGTGTTGACGGCATTCAAATCTAAATTCGAAAATATTTTCCCAAAAAAGGTCATTGACACGATGTATTCCTACACCGTGGAGCTCGTGGAAGATCAGCACTTAATACATATTGCAATCAACAACTTCATTGGAACCGGTGGAGATCGAACCCAGGTTGCTTAAATGATGTCAAATTGACAGCTACTTTTATATTGACAATATAATACTAAATAAATATAATTGCAGACTAATATTTTATTGTTTTTCTCGCGTGTTCTTTTGTTTGCTCTGTGGTTTTATTTATGATTGCAATCCCGACCATGCGTATGTTTTTTTTTGTAATGCAATAAAGTGTTATCAACATACATAAAACTTTATTGCACGATCTATTAAAGTCAGTTGTTTTTTGTGTATACTTTGTATGATCCTTTGCGCCTGAAGTATGACAAGAATTATTCTCCGTCAACGATAACATGTTGAGGTGCGCGCTTTCGGTACATTTTATTTGCATATAAACGTGCTATCATAATTTTCAAGAAATCACTACACCTAGCCGCTCATGGACTAATTACAAATAAACGTCAACAGCCACCGTCTCTAGTCTCGCTTGAGCTTGATTTCAAATGCATTACTTTTTATCTTTTGTTGACGCGTTTCTTAAATAAAAATCTGATTTATGTTGCAAGTCATTTTATACCAGGCTTATGCTGCAATTGTTTTCTTTGATCTGGTACACCGCTACATAGTTAGAAAAATCAACATTTAAACCGCTACGGGTACGAACATGTGCATCCGTTTTACCACCATACAAATCATAACAGACTTATTTAGGTATATCTTGCTGGGCGCGCGAGACTTATTTATAAATTGTTTATAAGGTAAAATGCTATAATTATAATAGAAAATAAAATATATGTTTATGTATCAATAATGTTATCATCATATGTTATAAGAGATATATATATTATTTTATCATCATATTTGAGTATAAATAGTTTAATATTTTTTTTTATAGAAGAGGGGGCAAACGAGCATGCGGTTCACCTGATGTTAAGTGACTACCGCCGCCCATGATCAACCGCAACACCAGGGGAATTGCAGGTGCGTTGCCGGCCCTTTAGAAAGGAGTAAGCTCTTTTCTTGAAGGTCCTCAGGTCGTATCGGTCCGGAAAAATCGCCGGTGGTAAACTATTCCACAGAGAGGTTGTACGAGGAAGAAAATTCCTTTTGAAACGTACTGTGGTGGACCGCCAAGCATCCAGATGGTGTGGATGGTATCGGAACGTTTGCCGCGTAGTGCGTTCACGAAATTTGGCGGCTCGGATTAATCCGAACAATTCCTCAGAGCACTCTCCATGGTATATGCGAAATAAAATGCAAAGAGATGCAACATCTCTTCGCAGTGCCAGTGAATCGAGCCGATCGGAAAGCACTCGGTCGTCGACGATTCGAGCCGCTCTGCGCTGGATGCGGTCAAGTGGAAGGAGCTGGTACTGGGGAGCCCCAGCCCAGAGATGGGAACAGTATTCTATGTGCGGCCGAACCTGTGCCTTGTAAAGTCGCAGGCGGTGTGCCGGCATGAAATACTGTCCCGCTTTGCTGAGCACGCCAAGCTTTTTAGAGCCCAATTTGGCCTTCTCTTTCAAGTGACCACGAAACTGCACGTCACTCGATATGTCAATGCCGAGGATTCCGATACTGACTGAGGCAACAAGGGGAGTGCCTTGAAACTGAGGAGATACGACAAAGGGGTTCTTTTTAGCGGTTAACGGCGCAAACTTGTGTCTTCTGGGGGGCTAAACTGGACTAGATTTAGTCGCCCCTACCGAGACTCTGTTCAGCAAAGACTCGACTTCAGACACAAGTTTGTCCCGGCACTCGGAGACGTTTTCCCGAGAAATATTGGCTCGGCCGGTGTAAAGAGCATCATCAGTGCTGTCATCTGCATAGCAATGAATGTTACGGATTTGCAACATATCATTGATATGCAGAAGAAACAGCGTTGGCGATAGCACGCAGCCTTGTGGAACACCAGCATTAATAGGCTTGCAATCGGAGCTTGCACCGTCTACAACGACCTTGATGCTTCGATCTGCAAGAAAGCTGGTGATCCAATCGCACAATTTCTCGGGAAGCCCATAGGAAGGGAGCTTCGAAAGAAGCGCTTTGTGCCAAACCCGATCGAAGGCCTTCGCAATGTCCAAACTAACGGCTAATGCCTCCCCCTTGGACTCTACTGCCTCCGCCCATCTATCAGTTAGGTAGACCAGAAGATCACCAGCTGACCGGCTTTTTAATTTAGTAACATTAGCTCGCTCATGATGCACGTCGTGGTAACAAAAGTTAATTTTAAATCCTAGAATAGAAATATTGTAACATGTCAAATAATGTATGTCTTGCTGATTATCCTTAATAAAATAAATAAATAAACTTTCTCTGTATAGCATTTGGGTCACGGCGACCAATCTTGGATTTTAGTACATATTATTATGTGCAAGACAGAATCGTATTGCACGTATTAAAGAGTGCATCTGTGTTTGCTCACACACACAGATGCACTCTCTATTCCCACACTCTCATAGTGCGACGGGACGGCAGTCCGACACGACCGAAGAGAGATTAAGCACAGGCTGCTGGCTTTAAGTACTTTTCGAGACACGTTGGTAAAAAATCGCCATTTTCCTGGATCTGGACTGCTATTGAAATTTTCTTAACAGAAAAACTCTATACGTAATTTTGGAGCAAGTCGCGCTTTTGATCGGTAGGCCAACGAGGCAGTCCACTTTATGGTACACCAGATAGTAATTACTTTAGCCCTCAGGCACAAAGGACTTCTTTTAAGCAATTTTTTACACGTGGCAAAGCCACGCTGCAGCTATATCATGATTGTAGCACGAATGGGTCGGCTCGACCGGGGAAGGACCACGCTCTCAACCAGCGTAATAGAAGCCTAATACTGCTGTGTTTCGTATGGTGAGCGTAAAAATCCGGAGACCCTTTTTACTGGAAACGAGGAATTCCATCTTAGTCCTCACGGGTAACAACGCATCTGTGTTTTGATTCTTAATCGAGGATAAATGTAGATGTCTATGGCCACAGCATCCACGGACTGTGTGCTCGTTTGTCACCCTTATTCTTTAAAAAAGCAAAAATATTACAGATGTATCGACACGGTTGATTTCTAAAATGAAACACCAGGTAGCTTGTAATTACGCTGGTTTTTAGCCGTAAACCGGAAAACAGAGGTGCTTTTTTTCCTGAAGTTCGAAATAGGTGCCAACACAGACAGACTCCTACGTAAAAAAAGGTTTTTTTTTTGTAAATTATATGTAATGAAATATGGCTAAAGGCAGATACTATTAGGGTAATATTCCCGCTATAAAACTGAGCAAGGAATATTTACGAGGATATCTTCAGCCTAATGTCTCACCGGACTATCATTACGGAGTTACACAGTAACTTTATAGAAAAAGGCCTGCGATTTTGTATTAGCTCTTTCTTATTTTATAATAATTGTGTATTAAAAGAATTTATGACAGTAGGTATATTTGATATCGTTTTATCGTACAATATTTTATACTTAAATACAATCCCACGACTGTGAGTTATTACATTTATAGTTTATAATTTAAAAAATAAATAAATAGATTGCTCCTTCGTTCGTTTCTTTGATAGAATTAACAACTAATTTCAATATAGGTACAGCATTTTTACACAAAAATAAAAAGTATAATAAGTGGTGAAATAAATTTTTTTTACAATCGATTTCAATATTAAATAAAATCAGAACATCATCAATGTAGTCAGAATCAATTAAATGCGCGTTATTAAGGATAACTCAAAAACAACTGGTCAGATCTTGTTTAAATTTATATGGGGCCACATAAAGCACCAGCTTTCAAATAAAACAAGAATCATCAAAATCGGTTAACGTAGAAAAAAGAGAGTTCTGTTTCTGAGGTAAACATACACTAAGTAAAAACTTTTTAACCGCTCCATATCATTCCGTAGCTCGATATAGACGACAAAGTTAAAATGAATCGTGAGAGAATCATCAACATCTTCCTGATAATAACTCAGTTATGAAAACTGCGATTACTAGCGCCTGCCAAGCGTTGAGATGGCAAGTCTTTCCTGCAACGGGAGAGGCGTGTATATCCGCCTGCCAAGTATGGCATTTATTTAGCAAATATCCCCCCTACGAGACATCTACTAGCGAGGTCTAGGTTAAACTGAGGACTTTTGATGGGTTGTATTGAACCCTACTCCTCTGTGTGACAGGTGTTGGTGTTTAGGTTATGTAACAGTAGAACACTAAAAGCTTTTCGAAGTCTTAACACATAACTAAAAAAAGTATGAGTTACAGCCTATATACATCCCACGGCTGGGCACAGGCCTTCTCTCATTTCTGCGAGGGTTATAGGGTAAAATAGTGCCCGCCGCGCTGCCCCAATGCGTGTTGGATAATTTCACACGTCTTCGAAATATTTATATTTTTCTTATTTCTCCGACATGCACGTTTTCTCACGATGTTTTCTTCACCACCGAGTAGGTGGTAAATCAGCACTTAAAATTGCAATTAACAATTCATTTGACAACAATTTCACGCCGAAGAGGATCGAACCCGGGTTGCTTGCGTATTATGAAATTTACAGCGAGCGCTACCCATCTGAGCTGCCACGGCTTCAAATTAGTTTAGCCATTGTGGATCAACGCACAAACAAATAACAAAAAGTCTCTGTACGATTTTATTATGGGTATATAGGTTAAAGCCACGTAGGAGGTGGACTTACTGTTATTAGCTGGTAGGACTCGTCTCTGCCAAGGAGTTCGTCTGGGAAGCTGCCACCGTGAGAGGGTACAGTAGCGGTTGCCAAGCAACAGTCGGAGCCAAAAATATTTTAGACTGTGAGATAAAACATCTTAGTTCTAAGAGGTTTTTTTATAGAATAAGGGTGACCAACGAGCACACAGTCCACCTGATGGTAAGTGGTACCTGTGGCCTATACACATCTAAATTTATCCTAGATAAATTAAGAAAAGAATTTGAACTGCTTTAACCCCTCTCCCCACCCAGAAGTAAGCAAAGACCTGTACTCCAGCTGTGGGTTAATTTGTTTTTTTTATGTTATCATATTCATAAATCAAACACTCACGCCTGCCACCCAGAGGGATAGACAGATACTACGAACTTCCATTTGGCACGATCCTGACACACCTCTCTCGCCTTCTTTAACATCCATATATTTACATACGCATACATACTTGTCGGTTACTCTTCATTTTGCCCATCTTCAATATATCGCCAATTAGGTCGATAAACTTTCGTCTAGAGCGTCCATTCCCGACTCTGCCTTTCACTTCTGTAACAAAGATTTGCTTTGCCACACTTTTTTAATATGTTAACAATCCATACTCACAACTGCTGTGCAATAGAAATTGGGAAAAGATTAAGAATCAAAATGAAGATGCGTTGTCAACCCTGAGGACGAAGATGGGATGCCTCGTTTTCAGTAAGAATGGGTCTACGGATCTCTACACTCACCATACGATACACAGCAGTACCAAACTGCTATTTTACGCTGGTATTCTGTGAGAGCGTAGTCCTTCCCCGGTCGAACCGAG
Source organism: Parnassius apollo (assembly GCA_907164705.1). Taxonomy (NCBI): domain Eukaryota; kingdom Metazoa; phylum Arthropoda; class Insecta; order Lepidoptera; family Papilionidae; genus Parnassius; species Parnassius apollo. The sequence continues at coordinate 851,930 of CAJQZP010000095.1, read as the reverse complement.
CCATTCGTGCTACAATGATAATATAGCTGCAACATGGCTCTATCACGTATGTGGCACCAGCATTCAGGTTTTTAGTCAGTGATGGAAGTGTCATCAACGTACTATTACGTGGTGTGTGTTCATCCTTATTATTTGCATCCTTTCTTGTGAAAAAAGAACAAAGAAACAATAAATTATGGTAATACGTTTTCACTATGTAAATACAAATTTATCTTAGTTGAAAACGGACACAAATTTCCTAAGGCACCCGCGCTGCTATCTTACGACATTTAATTACATGTAGATAAGGAAAGGCATTGTTCGATTCTCTCGCAAGGAAAGGTGATTTGCATACAACTGATAAGATTTTTTGGTTTCCCGCAGTTTCTTTTCTTAGAACTTTTCGTTAGAGTTCATTCAAATATTTTCGTACCGGGTGGACGTATAGGCAAAAAAAGCTCTTCTATCTATATAAGTTTTAATACTAAATAATTTTAAATACTAGCTACTAGCTAATAGTAAATGATTTTAATATTTTTTAAGTAGTTCGTCGTTGGTTTGTCTAATAGAATTACCAACAAAGTTCAATATAAATCATTCGTATACAAAAGTAAAAAAGTATAATAAGTGGTTAAATAAAAAAATGTATAATCGATTTCAATATAATTAAAATGAAAACATCATCAATTTATTCGAATTCAATTATACGTAAATTGTAAAAAAAATACGCATTATTAAAGATAATGCCAAAACTACTGGTCAGATCTTGATTAAATTTATATGGGACCACACGAGGAGCACCAGCTTTTAGATACAAAAGGAACCATCAAAGTCGGTTCATCCAGAGAAAAGTTCTGAGGTAACACCACATAAAAACATACAGTCGAATTGAATACCTCCTACTTTTTGAAGTCGGTAAAAAAAACTATTTTGGGCGCGACTTGAGATAAGACAAAAACCAATGTAAAATCTATCCGTCTGTTTACATAGATTTGGCATTTATAAAATCATACTTTTTATCGTTTTGAGTTTACTCAATCTCTAAATTGTTTTTATCGTTTTAATTTTACTCAATGATTAAATAGGAGTGGCAAGGGATTTGCTTTTTGATTCATCGACATCCACTTACCATCAGGTGGACCGTGTACTCGTTTGTTACCATTATTCTGTAAAAAACAAATATACTAATCTAGACTTGTTGATGGCTGTTTAAAATATTTCAAGAATGTTCAATAAATAATTTGTCTGCTTCCTATTGATGCATTTGTAGTGCCAGTTCTCCTGCGGCACGCTCGCCTGTCGCGCGATTCATGAATTCATAACGAGGCGTCGGGAGCCCCGAGCATTTATCAACTGTCGGCTCAGCTTCAGCGAGCTCAAGTGAACGTTTGACAACCGTCGTCCCGCTGTTGTTCCGAACACGAAATTTTTATTGCCAGACAAAAGTAAATTTAAATTAATTAGCTGCGTATCCATTTTCAATACGAAATTTTTATCAAATATCCTCAAAATTTAATAGCTATGAACCTCGTAATAAAATAAAATGTTCAGTCTTACCTGTTTGAAGAGCATTAATAATATTTGATATTTTCAGTTGTATTTTTACTAACGTAACAAACGAGCACACAGTCCACCTGATGGTAAAATAATAATGCTGTGCTGTGTCCCATAGATTTCCACATTTATCCTCAATTAAGAATTAAAATACAAATGCGTTGACAGCCTTGAGGACTAAAATGGAATGCCTCGTAAAAAGCAATAAAAAGCGTCACCGGTTCTCTACACTCACGAAACACAACCGCATTACGCTGCTATTTTACGCTGATAATCTGTAAGAGCGTGGTCCTGCACTGGTCGAGCCGACCTATTCGTGCTACCAATATAATATATACATAAGAGCAACAGTGTGACTCTACCGCGTAGAAATATTTATTTATTGTAAACAAACTTCTATTTGTATATTTGTAAATAAACTTTTCTACTAATAAAGAAATAGTTATGGTAGATAAACCTGCCTTTGACTTTCAAACACGACATAATCTCTCTTGTCTGAGAACCCCTTAAATACTGTAGTTAAACTAAACTCTATATCCACTTTCCGATGAGCGGTCTATTAACTATGGCCATCATTCAAATGTAAATATATACTTGGCAATATTAATATGTGTGTATCATGGACGTATTACTTGGGTAAAATATCTATTGATTATGTATTGTCATTCACTTCCATCCATTGCAGCCTTAAAAGTCCACAGTTAGATATACGCACCCCTCCTCTCTCCACCATAGATTGCCTCATATTGAAGATGGTGCCATGCTTTGTAGGCAGGTTGTTATCAAGTAGATGCTGCTGCCCATCTCTTAACCATTGTCCCTCTGTAGCTTCTTACAGCATCTGCGGTACGATATGGGCTAGTGGATATTCGTACACACCACCGCCACACGGTCACTTTTTAACTCACGCAAAATTTTTAATACTTAATGCAAAATGTTTAGGTCGCAGATGTTGTAATGTATGTAAATATTTCACCTTCCAATAAAGATTTGTTAAAAATTACTATTTTATTTTTAAACATTATTAATATTTAAGCCATGGTTACTCAGGGGTTTCAAGTGTATGAAATTCTCGTGTGAAATTCGGGTTTTTTGATGGATTTGCACCATCAGTCGGCAGAACTTCGGGTCTCAAATAGCAGCGTGCATGCGTAATGAATTGGCACTCGGAGGAAAAAGAATTCACATAATACCCCTTACTTGTACCCGAAATATATTCATCGAATATAATGTGATCGGTAAAAATCGCCCTTTGAAAAATAGCAGTAGTAACAGATAAATTCGAACGCGTGTCTAGTTGGATTTTGTTAAATAAGATGGACAATGCAAACCCGTAACTCATGATCATGATTGATATTTACTTCAATTTCGTAAAAGTACATTAAATATGAGAATACTCTACTTCTTGTAAAAATAATCTAGAAGGAAATATACCACCACTACGCTATTAATTCATAGGATTCACCCAAAAACTGGCGCAAAAGATACTCTTGAGCCATCTACATCAATCAACGTTGTATAATAAAGTCGTTACGTCCTAGTAAGGTGACTATATCGTACTGGTTTGATTTAAATGAATATTGAAATTTCAGACATGAAGATCGATTGAATATCATAATATTTCGTATCAATTTAGTAACTTAACATAATTTTTAAAACATTGAGTACTAAATAAAACAATGTGTTAATTCCCTATATGTGGTAGACTCCCGTGACTCTAAGGACCCGGTATAGCCCGTTGAAGAAAATAATAAAGGAAACTAAAAAAGGAAACGCGTTGTATTGATTACAACACGAAAACTACTTCCAAGGTCACGGGATGGGTAAAGGAAGTAGCTGCTGTAAGCTCTCAAATAATGGGCGATTTTTTTACTCTTACCCTATGTAAGGTAAGGTGATTAACGAGCACCCAATCCACTTGATGATAAGTGGATCATCAGTACAGCTCTTCACGAGTCCACTGCTGAACATAAGCTTCCCCTAAGGAATGCCTCAAGGTACAGTTTTGAGCCATCTGCATCCATCGACTTCCCGCATGTCTTACAAGGTCCTCACTTCATCTAGTGGGTAGTTGCCCCACGCTTTGTCTGCCTTTTTTTCCCATTGGTTGTCAGTTCTTCGAGCTATATGTCCGGCCCATTGCCACTTCGACTAAACCGTTGGTAGATCGGTCACTCTGGTTCTACTGCGGGTATTTTCATTTCTAAGTTTATCGCGTAGAGAAACTCCGAGCATAGCCCTCTCCATAGCTCGCTGAGCGACCTTGAGCATCCTCATACATATATATATATATTTCCAATTTTAGCTTATATCAACAGCACTAAATGAGCACAAAATTGTTGATGCTTCTATTTGGTGCTGTATTAAGCGGTTATCGTTTTAGAAAGTAGAACACTGAAACGGATACTAAAAGCTAGCAGCTAGTTTTCTTATTTATGATCGAGCTATTTTGGCGTGAAATTTAATTTTGCTGCACTAAATGAGCCCTAATATTTTGGCCAAATGACCATTCTGGTTTTATGGACTTGTAACCTACATCTGTTCTCGTTACCAGTTAAAAGGATCTCCGGTTCTTTACACTCACAAACTCACTCAAAATGAAACCCATAAAATTAGTTTTATTCAATTTAATGAGGAATAAATCTAGTGATAATATCAGATCGACAAAAATCGGCTTTAAAATGTGCTGAAAATACTTTTGTGAGTGCAAAACCACTTTCAATAAACACTTGAAGTAAATCGAGACCTGCAAGGCGCACTCGAATCGTCCAGTGTAGCACTCGGCGGTGAGAATTATGCATACCTTGATGTAGTGACTACATACACATATGTTTTTTTATGAATGTTCACCGGTTTCTCGGAAATTACTAAACTAATTAAGGGTCAGTAGCCTAATGGTAAGGTTCGGCCTGCAAACTCAGAAAGTCGTGGGTTCGAATCCGCCATTCGCCTACTGAGCTGAATAAGATTGCCACCTGTACTATAATATATAGTATCGTACTATATTTCAGTCAGTTATACAAAAAACTACATTTTTATACGTAATTCAACTGTCGCTTTGTTATATTAACAGTGATTGGAAGTCTGGAATAAGTAAGTTTTACGGAAAGTATTTATTCCTTCATGAATGTAAAATTAATTTCCGGTTTGGCTTAACTTGAGGTGTTGTGAAAAAGGTGTAAAAACCAGTGCCGAGGTGTACCAAAATACCATCCTATCCAAATATAGTGGAACCGCTTTCTCAAACAATGTTCAAAAACAGACATTGGATATTCCAACAGGACTCTGCACCAGCTTATAGTGCAAGTGCAAGTGTGGCACCTAGCATGCAAAACTGGTTGACCGCCCATGGAATTGACTTTATAGGACATGAAGACTGGCCCTCGTCTAGTCCAGATTTAAGCCCACTGGATTATAAGATATGACAACATTTGGAGGAGAAAGTCTGCGCTAAACCTCATCGGAATTTTGAATCTCTCCGAGCATCTTTGGCTAAAGCAGCGACAGAAATAGACATGAGTGTGGTGCGTGCTACGATTGATGATTGGCCGCGTCGATTAAGGGCTTGTATTCAAAATAGGGGAGTGCATGAATAATGTAAATAAAATTGTATTCTAAATTAAATAACCTTTCATTACATACCCTTAAATTAAATTATCTTTTCATATATAATTTCTATATAATTATCAAAAAGTGTATCATTAATTTTATAAAAAAGTTTTTGACGAAACTTATGACCTGACTAAGTAGTTGCATAAATAAAGAATGAAGTTCTAGTTGTTACCTTTATCTTGTGATGTTGCTTTTAGCATAGTAAAAATTTACTATGCTTTTAATCCACTCAAAAGTTTAAAACGTAAAATTTTAATAAAAAGTATAATGACTTGTGAAACTAAAAACATACTTATTATAAGTTGATTTTTACTTATAATAAGCTGATTTTTAGCCTGTTTGGATTAATTAATAAACGTTGCCCCTTACCCGGTTTCAACCAAGAACACTTATTACAGAGCACTACAATTGAGCAATACAATTGATTATATTAAAGAAATCCCTAGAGTCTGCCCCATTTAGAGGCGAAATACGGGTATTATCGACCCTTTGAACTTGCTTTCCTTCGTATTTCTATTTCTAGTGTATGTTGAGCCAGTGGTAGCACAGGGGCTACACGATGTGTCGCACCTTTGAACTTGCTTCCCTTCGTATTTCTAGTGTATATGTATTGAGCCAGTGGTAGCTCATGGGCTACACGCTGACTGTAAATTTCACAATACACCATCATGTTGGCTTCTATCCCCGCTGGCACCAATGAAATTGTCAATTGCAATTTTAAGAGCTTATTTACCACGTACTCTTTTTTAAAGAACGTGGGTAACAAACGAGCACACAGTCATTTTGATGGTAAGTGCATGTTGTGGTCCATAGACATCTACATCTATATCTATCTTCATTTAAGGATCAAAATACAGATACGTTGTCATTATTGAGGACTAAGATAGAATGGCCTCGATTCCAGTAAAATGGGTTTCCGGTTCTCTTCACTCATCATTTGAAACATAGCAGTATTTAGTAGTTATTTTACGCTGGCATGTCAGAGCGTGATCCCTCCCCGGTTGAGCCGACCCATTCGTGCTACATAATATAGCTCCAGCGAGCCTCTAAACACATAAAACGTGTTCGGTGATGGATAAAAACATCGTAAGAATGTGTAACCCTTTCGGAAATAAGAAGTGGCCTGTGCCCAGCCAGTATACGTGACACGTATAAGGCTGTATAAACACTACTTTGTATTTACGAGACGATGCGTTGGATAAAACTAATTTGAACGATTTTGTCGCTTTTAATTAATACTTTGCTTCTAATCTCGTAGATTTAAGTGTTTTAACTAACATCCCAGTGTGAGCTTATCTTGAATCACAGATTTTACGGGTTTGTACGTCCTCGTATGTATTTCACGTTGAGCTTCCATATCTAGCTATCCAGTGAATGTTTAAATTACCTACATTATTTTATTTTGAAATGTTATTTCTGCGCCCAGTACTTCTTCTCTCGGTGTATGTGTGTGTAACAAGATCGTGTCAAATGGAAGTCCGTAGTCTCCCTAACCCTCTCCCTGTTTATGTAATATTATGTGGTTCCCAAAATCTTAAATAAAATTGAATGTTGCTAACAGTGATAGTACCAAAATAAAGAAAGAACATTAAAATTATTTGCTTCCGCACAGGGTACGACAATTTTTTACGTGAAGACGGATCATCCCACTTAATTCCTTGTTCCCACGCCTTCGAAAATTGCTTACCTAGTTTTCGTTTTAAGCAAAAAACATAATTGGACATTTAGAGGAACCGGCTTTATCTTAATAAAATTTGATGACACAAAATGAAATAACAGCGCAGCTGTGCTGGTCGTCTCAAATAAATAAATAAATGGAAGAAAATTATTTAAGTTAGAGCTACGCAGTTTAAATTTAATAAAGTACAAAATTATTTATGTTGTTTATGTGATGAGTAGCCGGTGTCATCGCTATAAAATTTGATGACACAAAATGAAATAACAGCGCGGCTGTGCTGGTTGTCTCACATAAATACATGGGAAAAAATGGCTACTCTCATTTCTGTGAGGGAGACTGTTTTGGAGCAGCGAAGAGTGCGCGCTGCTTCAATGCATGTCAGATTCATTATTTTTTTTTAAAACAAAGACCAGGTTTCCTTTGGTATTTTTTACAGCATAAGGTGATGAACGAGCACAGTTCACCTGATGGTAAGTGGATACTGTAGCCCATAGACATCTACATTTGTCTTCAATTAAAAATAAATATTCGTTGAAGTCCCTGAGGACCAAGATGGGATGCCCCGTTTGCAGTTAAAAGGGTCTTCGAAACTCACCATACGAAATACAGCAGCATTAAGCCGTTATTTCACGCGTTATTTCTATCAGAGCGTGGTCCTTCCCCGGTTGAACCGACCCATTTGTGCTATACAACCATAAAGTAGCTGCGGCATAATATAAGATAGAATATAGTCTAGATCTCTCCTGATGTTGCCCTTAATCCGCTCGTAAAGTTTCATCGCGGTCGGATAAATCATTCCGAAAATTACACCTGACAGAGATACACATACAAAAATTATAAAAACGTTATTTATGTCTTAATGACGTACAAATACCCCCCCCCCCCCCCCCCGCCTTGACTCAATAAAACTCAAGTATATCGATATAAGTATGTTGTTCAAAATCACTGAGTCCTACGAAATATAAATATTTCTGTGAATAAAGTGATACTGTATAATGCATAATGAACTGTAAGCAATGTGTCATAACTCGCGATTATCCGAACGACCCTGTGCCCGAGCTGGACTAGCGGGCTGGAAGATTTCATTTTTGTATTCATCGCGTGACCTTTGTTACGCTACTGAATTCCGTCGAGGTCGGGTTTAGTGTCCCTGTTATTTTCATTGCTGACATGAAACAAATGTGAACGATTTCTGAAATCACACAAGTCAACCTGTGAATGCCGACCCCGAAAAATATTTGTAGAATATATTTTTATGAGTTACCTATATGTAACATATATTCTTCAGGCTAAATATATTAAAACAAGTACTAATACCGATTTTTTTCCCGGTCTATTTTACGTGGTAGGGCAACGCTGCAGCTGAGTTATTAGAGTTGGCTACATCAGGGAAGGATCACGCTCACATCAGAATATTAGCGTGAAATAGCAGCTCAATGCTGGTGTGTTTCGTATGATGAGTGTAGAGAAACGGAGAGCCTTTTTACTGAAAATGAGGCATTCCATCTTAGTCCTCAGGGGTGAGAACTTAGGGGTATCTTTATTTTGATTTTAATCGAGGATAGATATAGATGTCTATGAACTACAGCATGCACTATCAGGTGGACTGAGTGCTCGTTTATCACCCTTTGTCTGCCAGCCTATAAATGTCCGATGCTAAACATAGATTGCCTCAGCGGAGGGGTCATGCCATAGCTGCCATGCTTGGTTTGCGGGTGGCGACTGCAGTTTTTTTATTATTTTATATTATTATCATCAGAAAGATGCTGCCGCCCATCTTCTTCTTCTGTTTTAATGTATTTCTATCGCCTCTTACGACACCCACGGGACGATATGGGATTGTGGATTTACGGTTTATAATTACTATAGTCCGACAATTATTATAGTCTTCTATCTGCTAGAGTCGGTATCGGAACGACAAATGAGGTCTGTAGTCGGCAGTCAAACAATGCGGACGAAACATTAGGGCCTAAACAAATACACACTGTTAGCACCAGATTACAGAGCCCTACTTAGCGGAATACGAGGATTGCCACAGGATATTTATACTACTGCAGCAAATTTTTTGTAATATACCACTGAGGTCAATATTAAAATAACTGTTTAGTGGTAGTGTAAGAAACAAGTGTAAGAAGAAAGTGAGAGAGAAAGTGTAAGAAGAAATATCCACTAATCCATACCGTCCATCGGTTTCGTGAGAGGTGACAGAGGGAACTGAACTGAACTGAAATATAATATGACCAGCAACATCTTTATAACATCTAGAAAATAAAACAATTACGATTGCATACCCGCCTGCCGAGTGTTTTATACGTGATAGAGTCATGCTGCAGCTATATTATAGTTAGGTACGCGTGTAGTCTTTACACGAGAAAGAGAGAGAGGTTGTAACTTTAACTTTAACGCGCGTGGTCGCGTCCTACCATTAGGCTACTAAGGACGCGGCTCCACGTCGCCGACCTGGATATTTCACGTCCCATGTTAACTATATGTTTAAACCTCCCTCCGTAAGATTTTTCTAGAACTTCCCATAGTCGTCTCTAAATACACCCACGAGACGAAATGGATTCTATTATGCCGCCTCCACATTAGTGTACATTTAATTCGAGAATCGCTCAGTGGTTTTCATTTAAAAGATAAAATTGAATCTAATGTGCAAAACGTTACCAAAACCTATTGATTTAGACAAAGTGTTTATATCGATGCTCAAGCCATTAAATTTGAATATATAACTACTAGATCTAATGAATCATAAAAAATAAATAGTTTTCTCACCCTCAGTACTTAACATAGGTAGTTATGATTTGTTACTAAAGACGAGGGTTTCAGCCCTCCGCTGCATACTCATAAAGTGATTTATTTTGAAACGATTTTTTTATATTATCAAAAAAAAAGGATCTGAATAGAAATGTGTAGCCGATGAAAAATCTAGTTAAATAATATGCATCTCATAGTAGAAAAACATTACATGGTTAGCGCTTAAAAACGAGAACTCGAACGTTTTTTTTAAGAACAATTAAATTATAATATGTTTTGTGTCGATGCATATAAAGTATTTTAAAAATTTATTCGATTAAAAATATAATTGAGTATTTCATGTATAAAAAGTTAAAATTACAACCTAAATACTTTCCCACTGCTGGGCACAGGTCTCTCATTTCTGAGAGGGTTTAAGGCGAGAAAGTGTCCGCCGCGCTGTTCCAATGCGTGCTGCCGAACTTCACATGTCTTCAAATATTTTTTTTTTGTATTCGAAAAATTCAATATTGTGAAATTAATACTACATAATATTACTTTCATGTATGCGCACTTTTTTTTCCGAGTATACACAATTTCAACAAGTATCCTCGCGCGTCAAAATCGTGTAAAATACGATATACTGTACACTGGCCTTAAGAGCATACAATTGTGTCTTATAACTTCAAAACACTTGTTATAATAAATAAAACGTACTATAAAAATATATACATACAGGAACTAAAACGTTTCTTTCTCAAGCCGTTTTATTCACATTAACATCGCATGGCTGAGTAATTTTGCCATTAAAGTTTATGCTGCTAAAAAGATGGAAAAGAGAAAAGGTACAATTTAAAGAAGGCATTACAATATCCTCCAATAGACTTAAATAAGAATATTCTTTACATGTTGAAAGTAAATTTGCTTTTATTTAATTTTCTGTTGTAGCAGAAGGAATAGCCTACTGTGATTTTAAAAACTCACAAATTGTCGAAGGTGCACCGGTGCCTCCGTGTACCAGTGTTATGTACTTAAGTTACTTAGTAAAGGTAACAAACACGCACAGAGTCCACCTGATCCTAAGTGAGACACAGACTCATTTATCGTCAAATAAAAATCAAAATGCAAATGGGTTATGGCCTAAGGATTAAACTGGAGTGCCTCAACAGCAAGAAAAAATGTCTTTGGTTCTCTACACTCGCTGTATAGAACTATTTAAACTTTCTAGCTGTTTCTTAAATACATTTTATTCCGGACGTTTGTTATTGTGAGTATAAATGTTATTTTACAAAATCCCGCTGGGTTTCTTGCTGGTTCTGCCTAATACAGAGATTTTCTTGTATCAGTGGAAGAAATTACTTACAATAAAAATAATTTATACTCTAGATTGAGTTAAAAGATATAAACTATCAGTTTTTCAGATTAAACATAGAAAATTTAAACTAGCTTATTGTAACTAGAGCCATGGTAGCTCAGGAGCTTAGCGAGCGCTCGCTGTAAATTTTACAGAACACGAGTAACCTGATTTCGATCCCCGCCGGCACCAATGAAATAGTTAATTGCAATTTTAATTGCTGGTTTACCACGTGCTCGGCGGTAAAGGAAAACATCGTATGGAAACCTGCATGTGTGAAAAATAAAAAATATTTTTGAGTGTAGTAACAATATCTTTTTTGGATTTGTTTCATATCTGCGCTTGTAAAGGACTTAACAATTCTATGTTAATAATCATCAAATATCTACCGAATTGTGTTTGGTGAAACTTCTGTTTCATCATCATATTTTGAATACAATTTATTATATGAACGCACCGCCTTTTAGCAACTAAATTTCCTCAACGGAAGGAACGTTATTTGCATTTTGCCGTTCTTAAGACTAAAATGCGCACAGCTGCCGGCTTAAGTGTTACGTTTAAAAATATTGAAGTATTAACTTTATGTTAACTTTAAGTTAAGTAAGCAACAAATTGTTGCCAGCACTTACCGGATAGAAACTATTTTATGTGATTAGTGTGTGAAAGGGCTGCTGGCATATATATTTAACTGTGCATAGCGTGTACTTTACCGATTATTTTACTGATTGCTATCCGGTCATGTACCTACTCCGGATCGACCTGCAAGTATCTAGTTTCAAGGTCGCTACCTCTAACACGTCTATTCTCTCAAAGGGAACACTGCCCTTTCAATCGTAGGTGCCGCAAAACGGTCTTGGTTAGAGTTTCACTAAGACTATTATAGGTAAGTTTTACCTTCAATTGTCATCAAATATACAGACAACTTCATCATCATCAGCATCATTACAGCCCTTCACAAGTCCATTGCAAAATTTTACGTGGTAGTCATGCTGCGCTGCGGTTCTATTAGTAGTATAGTTGCAGCACGAATGGGTCGGTTCGATCGGGGAAAGACCACGCTCTCACAGAATACCAACGTAAAATAGTAGCTAAATTACGTATGGTTGTAGGGAACCGAAGACCCTTTTTACTGAAAATGAGGCATTTCATCTTAGTCCTCACGGGTGACAATGCATGTGCGTTTTGATTCATAATCAAGGATACATGTAGGTGTCTATGGGCCACAGCAACCAGTTACCATCAGGTGGACTGTGTGCTCGTTTGTCACTCTATCCTATAAAAAAATCCTCCCCCAAAGCACCTTGATCCGGTCGTTACTTCATTTAGAAGGCGGTCGCACTTTACATACCGGTACAAGGCTACCAATCAAAAACATTTCTTCCCCATCGGTTGTCGGTTGTTCGAGCTATATAGCCGGTCCATTGCCACTTTAGCTTAAGCTTATTCTGTTGAGCTTAATCGGTTACTCTGGTTCTACTGGGGGATCCTCATTTCGATGTGTATTATTCAGAGAAACTCAGAGCATAGCCCTCTCCACAGCTCACTCAAGCTTCCTCATACGGCTAAGAGTGAAGAACAATGTCTCAGATCCATATGGTATGGTAGAGCAGCAGTTAAAGTAACAGCCTATATACGTCCCATTGCTGGGCACAGGCCTCCTCTCATTTGTGAGAGGGTTTTAGGGCAAGGAGATGTCCGCCGCGCTGCCCCAATGCGTGTTGGCGAACTTCACATGTCTTCGAAATATATTTTTTCTTATTTCTCAGACATGCAGGTTTCCTCACGATGTTTCCTTCATCGCCGAGCAAGTGGTAAGTCAGCACTAAAAATTGTAGTTAATAATTTCATTGGTATCGGCGGGGATCGAACCTGGTTCGCTCGCGTACTGTGAAATTTACAGCCAGACAGCAGTTGCCCGCCATTAAATATACAAAAAGATATAAAAAATATCATTTTTAGTCCAATTTAATCGCGATGAAAACGTGAGCTAAAAGCCGCTAAGAATGTAATAAGGAGAACGCGCACCGAATAAATTTTTTATAAAACGAACGCCTCCACAATCCATCGGGTATAACGCTAGATGTACTTAGTTGCAGGTGAACGAACTTATCGTCGAACAGAGCAGGTTCGGTCTTAGCTTACGTAACCACAGCATGCGTAGAACGATAACAGTTCACGGTTTTCATTCACATGGTAATAAACAGCAGCGAGCGAGCACGGCTCCTGGAAACAATTATACCTACTAATAATATTTTTAAGCGTGGTAGAGCCACGCTGCAGCTATAATATTGTATAGTTGTAGCACGAATGGGTCGGCAAGACCACGCTGTCACAGAATACCAGCGTAAAATAGCAGCTTAATTCCGCTGTGTTTCGTATTGTAAGTGTAGAGAACCTCAGACCCTTTTTACTGGAAAACAGGCATTCCATCTTAGTCCTTTCGGCTGACAACGCCTCTGCATTTCGATTCGCAAACGAGGATAGATGTAGATGTCTGTGGGCCACAGCAACCACTTACTATCAAGTGGACTGTGTGCTCGCTTGTCACCCTTGAATGTGAATGTTACAGCCTATTTACGTCCCATTTCTGGGCACAGGCCTCCTCTCAATTCTGAGAGGGTTTTTGGAACAAGGAAGTGTCCGCCGCGCTGCTCCAATGCGTGTTGGCGAACTTCACATGTCATCAAAACATTGTTTTTCTTATTTCTCAGACATGCGGGTTCCCTCACGATGTTTTCCTTCACCGTCGAGCTCTTGGTAAATCAGCACTTAAAGTTGCAATTAATAATTTCATTTGTGCCAGTGGGGTCCGACCCCGGGTTGCTCGCGTACTATGAAATTTACGGCGAGTGCTAACCATCTGAGCTACCACGGCTCACCATTATCCTATAAAAATAATAACTGACGCAAACCCTGTTGAGTGGTAATAAGTTAACTGTCCACTAGATTCATATACATACAAGTTCTAAACCTTGTTCGTATAGAGATATTTCCAACCCAGTAGCAAAATAACAATAAATATTAGATACTCTTTCTAAATACAACTTAACATCAGCTTCTATTGATTAATTATTCAGTGCTATCGATCGTGGATAACTAGATTTGACAGGTTTCTATTTGATCCATTATTTAACACATATAATAATGGAGGGACAGTATCAAATTAGCTACCACAGCAAGACTAAAGTAACATTATACAAGGTTTGAATTTGACGGTGCAGGTGCAGTGGTTTAGCAATGAGTTGCGACGCTTAGGAGCTGGGTTTTGAATCCCGCATGGAACAAGCATTTGTATGGCCTAAAAATAATTGTTTCAGGTCTGGATGTTTGTCCTTGTGAAATTTATGTATGTAAACTGCCCCAGGGTGTCCTGCACCGAATCAAAATCCTAGTGTAGATATCGTTTATAAAAACAAAACGTAAGAAAAATAAAAGAATGATAGCTTTGTACTTATTTTTTCCATTATTTTCATTTTCAAAAGTTACCTTTTTGCATTTTTTATCTTAAAACATCTATCAGCAAATTGTAAACTCGTACTTTTGGAAATAATTTTTGTACTCTTTACAAATTTACACGTAGGTGTTTAACTGTCTTATTTAAATACGTTATAAAATTGTATACGTATATTTGTTTATGTTTTTTTTTTGTTTATTTTTTTTTGTACTTTTGTTTCTCAACGTCTTAAGAGGATCTTGTGCGTTTCTGAATCGATGGCCCTTCACTCCGAAGGACGACTAGCCAAAACCCTTAACGCTGGCTGTCACTTTAGAAATCCGGCGACTTCCAGTTCCTAACTCGTCGATCTAAGTCACACTACGTTGGGTTCGAGACAACGCAGTGGACGCACCCTTCGATAACGCCTACTTCAGAAACAACACTCCTCTTCTTAAAAGGTGGTTGATGCCTGAGATTACGGGTCCACGCTAGGTCCTGGTCTAGACATTAAATATGTGGACTGTATATTTATTTCACTTTCCCTAACTTTTAGGGTCAACACTGAAACAGCGATTTTCTTGAAAATTCTTAAGAAATGTGATAACCGGGGAAGTTTTTTGAATCTTGCTGTTGAACCGGAGATTTTTTCGAACTTAACTGTATTGGAGATTTCGAACTTAATTGTAGTGGAGATTTCGAACAAATTGGCGAATAATTCGCCGTAGGGGTAAGCTTTTCTAGCTATACCGTAAAGTGGGTTATGTGCAGAAAGCCTCCTATTTCGCGCGCATTTTTCGTTATTACATTTCTCTTTTTGTCAAAATAACTTTATTTTCAACAAAGACACATACAAAAATTATGCTTCTCCAAAAAGAACACATAAGATTACATAATAAAAACAACAAGGATATACATTTACGAAATTAATAAAATACAAAGCATTATTACGTAATTTACATCTTATTAGTGTCGTACACCTTAAAATTTTAAATATTAATCTTTATTACAACATATAGTAACAAATATTGTTCAATTTACACAGTCTTATCAATCATAATTAACATTTATCTTAAACAAATAGACAGCTAAAACAGAAAACAAAGCCTTAATCGCATTTTTTAAACAAAGTTTGAAGCAAACAAGCCTCTTAACATTTTCAAAATTGGGTCTCGCCTCTCGCTCTAGCAATGGCTATCCTTGTTTTTCCTTAACATATATGTTTACTACTCTAACATTGTATTATCTCTTTCTTTCTTTGAAAACGGTGGAAGTTTGTTAGAACTAATAATAGTAAACAATATTTCGAATTATTTTAATTATTTTTAATAAATTTCCTTTAATCATTTAATATTTCGGTTCGTGTTTCGCAACCGATTGTTACATAAAAACATAACACATGATTCTAAATTAAAACAAATGTTCTTGCATCCATCGCTACATTCGTATGACATTCATTCACACACTGTCTTAAGGTTCAGGGATCTTTCTACATAAACATTGATTAACTGATTTTATGCTTGCGACGCTAACAACTTCAAATACAAAAAGCAACAGTTGCGTTGTCACCTCTGAGTACTAAGATGGAATGCCCCATAGCCCGTAATTATATTGGAACTCTTTATTACAGAAAAACCGGGACTTTTTATCACAGACCGGAACACAGCGAGGTAAGCACTGTAATTTGGTGGCACTATTAAACTTATATAATATGTGCATTACGCGATGTCTTCTTCAATGACGGCTAGTAGTTTTACGCTCACGAGTAGGGTTGCCAGGTCTTAAAACCGAAAAGCCGGACAGACCAGCGAGCTCAGCCGGACATTTTGGTAAAAAGGCCGGACACCCTTATTTTTTGTCTTAGTAAAAGACATTTTTTTACAGAAAAACAATGCTTTTTATCATTTACCGTAAAATCTTCTTAAGTTCTAACGAAATAACAACAATTGAATAAATCAGTTTTCTTTATTATTAACTAGCTGTTCCCCGCGACATCGTTTGCGTGAAATTTATTACCATTGAATTTCATGGATTTGAATTTTTTGCGAATGACCCCAATTCTTTTTCTAAAATAAAAGTAAGACTAAGTTACTCCTTATAACATCAGCTATCTGCCAGTGAAAGTCCTGATAAAATTGGTTGAGCCATTTCGGAGATTAGCCGGAACAAACAGAAAAACAGACATAAAAATATTAAAAAATTGAATAAAACTAAAGGGGGATGCCCACTGTTCATAGACACTTCGGCCATTGGTGCCCACATATAAAAGCATATGGAAACGATAATATGCAATTAAAATAATGAAATGGCTAAGGAATTGGTTTAAAAAAAGTCGGGATTTTTATGATATAAAAGTTTTTATTTTCACAAATACAGTTTTTTAACGACTACTTTTACCAATTTTATCGCTTTTAACTTCTTTAACTTTTGTTTCCCGACATTTCAGGTGCTTTATCCTCTTCAGACCGTAGGTACTCATACGAGGACCTTAGCATTTTTAGAATTGCAACAGTTAGCGACATCGTGTGACAACTGTCAATACTAATGAAAGTCGATAAAGGATACAGAGCTTCTATCTAAACCGATAGATGGCTTTTAGACAATAGTTTTGACACGTAAAATTAAGTTTGAAATTGTTCGTTTGAAAATTTTCCGTAGGTCTGTCACGTTCGAACTTTGAAAATCAATATAAAATTATTTTGTTTGCTTCAAGTCGAAAGTGTTGTAGTTTTGTATAGCTGAATAACTAAATTTATGTTTGAAAGGGTGAGTTTTTGTTTCTGTTTGTTTTTTTTGTATCAAAATTCGAATTTTTTTTGCTGTTCCACGTATGTGGACCTCAGGATTTAACGTTGGTTTTAATAGCATATTACTATTTTTCAGTTCTATCATGAATGACCGGGATATTGAGGATATTCTCAATAAAAGTGACTTTGACTTCTCTGGCAATGAAGATGACAATGATTACTTGCCTCCAGAAGTGGTAAGGGCTCTTCATCAGTCCGACGATTCAGAAGAAGATGAAGAAGAAAATTTGACAGAAGCGGAACCTGGAAGGTCAGCACCGTTGTTTTGGCGTACAAAAGAAATGCGTTGCCGTGGACCAGACATCGCAGATGATGAGCTCGTAGCGCAGGGTACTTCAGAGATGAACATTTTGTATTGTTTTTTTGAGTACTTGGGAACAGAATTCTGGGAAATGGTGGCTGAACAAAGTAACATTTATTCTGCTCAAAAACGTGATCTAAAATCATTGAAAACAAACTCCATTGAGATTATTCATTTTGCGGGTATGCAATTATTGATGGGTACTCTTAAATACCCCCAAGGAAAACTTTATTGGACTAGAGATTTATGTGTGCCTATTATCAGGGATACCATGCCTCGGGACCGATTTTTTGAACTTCGCAATTATCTCCACTTCGTAGACCTGAACTGTCCAGATACTAACGACAAACTATGGAAAATAAGGCCAATAATTAATCCAATTTTAAAGAAATGCCACAGTTTGCCTCGTTCTAAACACATGTCCATAGACGAGCAAATGATACCATTTGCAGGGCGATGTGAGTACCGTCAGTACGTTCCAAGTACACCTAATCCACTTGGACTTAAAAATTTTGTACTCGCTGCCCGAGATGGAATAGTGTTAGATTTCGAAATATATGTTGGTAAAGACACCATATCACCAGAAATTATGAAAAATTTGGGACTAGGAGGCGGCATTGTGCAAACTCTTTGCCGCACCATTGAAAGCAGTTGTGTTCTTTACACCGATAGGTTTTTTACTAGTTTAAAACTGGCCGAGCATCTTATTGCAAATAATAATCAAATATTTCTAACTGGAACTGTTATGACAAATAGAATTGGCCCAGTATCTACGAAATTGAAGCCAGACAAGGAGTTGCAGAGAGGGGCCTGGGATGAAAAAGTCCGAAATGATGATAACATATGTATCGTGAAATGGAAAGACACAAAAGCGGTAACATTGCTATCTACATGTACAGGAGGTGAGCCAGCAACTACGTGCCAGCGTTGGTGTAAGGTTAGAAAAGAAAAGATAGATGTGACACAGCCAGCTGTTGTAAAAACCTACAACACTTGCATGGGCGGAATAGACTTGTGTGATCGGCTCATTGCATATTATCGGAGCTCAATGCGCACAAAAAAATGGACAGTTAGAACGTTTTGTCACTTTCTCGACCTTGTGGTTGTCAATCGCTGGTTGATGTACATGCGTTGTTGCAAAGTTGAAAATGTGGAAAGCAAGCATAAGCTGGGATTGCTTCAATACCGCTTGAATTTGGCTAAAGCCTTGATGAAGTATGACGGTGGTAGAGTGGACCCAAATTTTATGCGTCCTGGCTCCAGATCTCAATCTAGCCCTGGCCCCTCGGCAGTTTCCAACCCAAAAATCACGGACGTGGGCTGTGATGAGCCTCCTGCAAAAAAAAATCGAGCGGTTGTACCCCATCCGCTACCTGAAACAAGGCTGGATAATGTGGGCCACCTGCCACGATTCATTGATTCCAAGAACGCATCCAAATGTCGCCATCCGACATGTTCATCCAAATGCCGCACTATGTGTGTAAAATGTCATGTTTTTTTATGTATATTAAAAAAATAACTGTTTCGAGAGTTACCATTCTAATAAGAACTTTGAACCGCATTAAGACCCAAGGTCCACATATGTGGAACAACTTTTTTTTATATTAATAATAATAATAAAATTTTTTTAAAAAAATTATAGTTTTTATTTTGACCCCAGTAAGTATAAAAAACGCAAAAAGTTACTTATACATAAGTCCCCTCTAGTTCAGGTCTGAAGAGGTTATAGCACCCATAGTCACGGGGGACTGAGGTGACTGCCATTCCAATGTCAGTATTGGGACACCTACCTTCCACGATACCACGATACCTTCAGCTTTTTATTATTATTTTAATAGTCCCATCTATGCAGATTGAACTTACTCTCTCTTTAAGTCTTGCAGTGGTATGCCTGGGTTTGGTTTTAATTTTATTAATTATAGTGTCCCAAGTAGGTGGTAGTACCCAACCGCCTTCTCTATTGAAATTAGGATGTTTTTAATTTCAATAGCCTCACATATCATCCTTGGTAGGAATTAAGGCTCTTTCGCGAGGATTTGTGATCTATCAAATCTGATGTATGTCTATCTGATTGGGGTGACAACCTTGACATACGGTAGTACAGCTAGCACACGCTCAACTGCGGTCGGCTTCACTCAGTCACTGTGACGTAGATGTGGGACCCGAAGCTTGATTTTGTGCAGAACCTGCTTGATGTGCTGAAGCTCCGCGGCCAGGTGCTTGCTCTCATAGATCCCATATGCTCTCTGTAACAAATATTTGCTCACGGTAACTAACTGTGAAGGATGATGGTGAGATTCACCGCTTAAATATAAGTTTGCATGGGTCTTTTTTCTATACACAGTGTGACATATGATGTTGTCAGGATTTTGGAGAACAAAAACATCTAGGAAAGCTAAGAAATTATTTGCCTCTAATATAATATCGTAATTACTGAATGGAATTTGGCACAGAGAGTGTTAACGATGGATAAAATTCATAGTAACAACATCCTGATTTAATATTTCACGGGCCATATTCATGAGCCGCTCTTATTTGTTTCTTGGCACTTGCAATAATGCCGATATGCATTCATCACTATCTCATGTTCCTATTTTCATCAAATATACAGCAAGTGCAAAACATCCACTATGTTTACTTGACATTTTGGGAACTTTAGACAGAATTTATTGTTATTGTGCTTTTGATAAGCCTAGATAATAATGTACACTATATTCAGGCATACTGTGAATACTTTCAAAGTCTATAATATGATGGTAAATATTATCTTACAATAATGTAGAAAAATCTATAATTTGTGCTACACTAAATGTTTTAATATGATTATATATTGATTCTAAAAGTAAATACCAAGAGTTACTATTTAAATGGTAGTTACTGATTCTAC
Organism: Parnassius apollo; assembly: GCA_907164705.1. Classification (NCBI taxonomy): domain Eukaryota; kingdom Metazoa; phylum Arthropoda; class Insecta; order Lepidoptera; family Papilionidae; genus Parnassius; species Parnassius apollo. The sequence goes on along the minus strand of CAJQZP010000095.1, from coordinate 831,589 downwards.
ATTCTGGAGGTACATAGTAATTGTATTCACAAAAAGACATACCCGCAATGTTGATGGAACTGTGAGTTGATTGGAATAGTTACAACCAGGAAAAAACATTGATTTTGTGTGAGTGGTGGTCTTACAAAATTAGGCAGCAGTATATTGTACGATGTATGATCTAAGCTTTGTTGTTCTAGGTTCAATATATTACTCACTTTAGATTGCAACGAGGACGGACTAGATGATTCAGATGGTTCCCGTTCTAAAGTTTAACGTGATGCTGCTTTATCAGTCCTTTGCCAGCAATCATGACACGCGATGACGATGGCAACTGAAATAATATTAAATAAAAAAAAATAAGACAAAGTGAACAAAATAAAATAGATTTGTTTACTTTAAACTCAAATATAGGTAAATGTTACTTAAAACTTAATGCCCTATATTTTTAATAATTAAGGACTGACTGCCTACCAGTAGTCCAAAAACAATTAAAAATCGACTTTCTCATTTCTTGGTATTTGATAAAAATTGTCCATTTTGTAACTATCTGGTGTTAGCTAGCTAATCTTATCGCCATGTTATAAATAAGCTATTATGTTTGTCAGATATAGCTTGAGCATATGTTAAAAAATAAAACAACTTCATCATTTCATTCATTCATCACTATCAAATATCAGCACTAGAATTATTAAATTAAAACTATTAAACACTTACTTTTAACTGTTGTCACACTATAATGTGATCGACAATCTCACTTCATATGAGTTCTTGAGAATTTATTTGAAAAATAACAAACAAAATAACACAATTGCGACTATTTAGTTGTGAATTCTCTAGTATCTTTTTATTTGTTGAATTGTGATTTCATTTTCATTCCCAATTCGCATGACATATTTCCTAGCTGTCAGATTTGATGTTGCCACATAACTAACTTAAATACACAGATTAATCTGTGCATAAATACAATGAAACGATATCGATTTTTATTCGATTAGTAATTTAATAAAAAAGTAATATATGAGGCGCTTTAAGTTCTACACGCTTTTTAAAATATATTTTCTTTTATTTATTTAAATTCTTTTTTCAATGTATTTTTAAGAACAGTTAAAATGTGGAGTAGCGTATTATCATGCTCTAAACAGTTCATGGTGAATCAGATAAAAATTCACTTGTTTAATTATCATAACATGATTCCATTTTAAAAGTATTGTTAAAACAGATAACAATTACTGTTAAATTGTGCAGCAGCATTTTGTTATACTCTAAAGAATTCATAGTAAATCAGCTAGTAATTCGCTTTTTTAATTATCATAACATCATAATATCGATTCGATTATTATTCGATTAATAATTCCATAAAAAAGAGAATAATCTTGGAGGTGCTTCTGCTCGCTTTTTAAAATGTATTTTCCTTTATTTATTTAAATTCTATTTTAAGTGTATTTTTAAACAATAACAATAAAATAGTAGTAAACCACAGCACTACTCTCCATCCTAATGACGACACTGTCGCGACTGGACGACAACGGCGTAGCTGACCTTCCTTTTTGAAACATTCTTAGAATGTTGTGTATCGATTTCAAAATCGATCTAACCGAAATATACAGATATCGATTCATAATATTTTATGTGTCGGGGAAGGCGTAGGCCAAGTGACGCACAGAAGAAAAGTCTTACACTCATATGACAATAGGGATTTGATATGATGCTGATGCTGCTAGATGATTTTGAGACTGAGAAAGAAAACAACACAAAATGAAAAATTGCTCTTCACACCCTAAGTAAAAAAACATTAATTTTAATTTTGTATTATTATTAAAAAAGGTACATAATTATTCATTAATCAACAATTGTATATAATTATTCGCACTAGGTAAATCAGCCTTATAATACTAAAATCTTGGTCATGGAATAAATAAACATATTTGTTCACCAATCAATCAAAAATTCAATTCATCAATCAAAAATCAAAATTCATCATAATCGACGCTTTCCAAAATCCGAATGAGTTCTGAGGAATCGTTCACGTTGCATTGCTCTACTTTTCTCGGTAATCACTTATGACGTCATCAGGGTGTCGTCTATCCTTGATCACGGTGCCCAGTGAACTGATTTTCGATGACGCGCTAAAGATGCGCTAGAGTTGAGACATTAGATTTATTATGCGAAGATAATCTGATAACATTTTTTTATTCATGTAGCTAATTATAGTTTTATGTTTCTAACCTTTAATTTTATTCAAATATCAATAATAATAGAAAAAAAAAACACAATTGAGCTGAATTTTGGATAGTTTTCAAGAAATCTATGCCTCCCGCGTTTGATACTAGCGGTCAACCACAGACGACTTTGGCGTGCTGGACATAGTATTTGCTTAGATAAAAATCCATTTTTATTAGTTCAATGTTTCTTAGTAATTGTGGCTCTAGAAGACTTGTTTTTTATACTCACATGTTGCTGGGTTATTCCTATTTTGAGGAGTGTAGAATTAAAATACCTGTAATAATTTTCCAATATCTATATTTCATATTTTTCGGAGCCGGGTTTTTTGTCAACTATAGACGTCGTTGGCGCTCAGGGCCCGCAGGTGTTGGTCAAGTATAGGCGACTTTGGCGCTCAAAAGGTTAAAGGATTCATGGTAAATCAGCTGGAAACTAACTTGTTTCGTTATCATAACATGATTTCTATTTTAAATGTATTGTTATAAACAGATAAGAATAACTTAACCGATCTTCTTTAAAAACAGATAAGAATAACAGTTCTTATCTGTTTTCAAAGAAGATCGGTTAGGATTAACAGTTAAATTGTGCCGTAGCATTTGTTACTCTCTAAAGAATTCATTGGAAATAAGCTAGTAATTTGCTTGTTTAATTATCGTAACATCATAATTATTTAAAAATTATATTAGCACTGTAATGATGACACCGTAAATAATCGATCGAAAAAGAGAATCGATTTTTTAAATGTGTTTTGTGATTGGCAACACTTTTTTTTTATTCACAAACTAATGACATAAAGATTTACCTAATTTTTATTATTATGTTTCCGGTACTTTTAATTTGTGCAAAAATATTCCCATTGTTTGAGGATAAATGAATACCGCGATTAATAACCATAAATAAAGATATAATTTTTTAACAAATTCACATTGTTGGGCGTTCCATGGCCGAAAATGGGCGTCCCCCTTTACGGGTTTTATCGCGTTTATTTAACTGATTTTACTTATTTTTAATTCCCGACGTTTCGGGTGCTTTACAGCACCCATGTTCACAGGTTGGGGGGACTGAGTTGTTTGACGTCCCAATGTCATAGTTAGCCCGGCTACCTTCAGTTTTTTAATATTAATTTTGTTAATTATAGTATCCCAAGCAGATGGCAGCACCCATCCATCTTCTCTATTGAAATTAGGATGTTTTTAATTTCAATAGCCTCACGTATCATCCTTGGTAGGAATCGGTGTTCTTTTGCGAGGACTTGTGGTTTATCAAATCTGATGTAATGGTGGGGACGATCTTGAACATGTTCACAGACTGCAGACTTCCCGGAGCGTCGGTGCTTCACGTCAGCTATATGTTCTTTCACACGGGTTTTTATCGATCTTTTTGTTTGACCTATTAAAAATAAGTAAAATCAGTTAAATAAACGCGATAAAATCCGTAAATTTAGTTTTATTCAATGTGAAGTGTTCGCGTAAATTTAAGAAATCATTATTAAATAAATTGTTTTTACAAAAATTTTATACAGCTGTGCCCCCCGGTTTCAACCGCGTATATCACGTATCTGCGCTACGCGACATGACACCTCGCTCATTTAGTTCAATCATTTTAGCTAAAAAATTGGCAAAATGAATGTAGTACTTTTATCTATCGGCATATGTACGTTATACAGCAAAGTTAAATTTTATCCACTCTCCCTCTCCCGGATGAACACCCCAGAAAGTGCCCCAAAACGCGGTTTTTTTTTTCAGTTTTAAAGATAACTGTCCATGATACATGAAAAGTGTGGAGGTACGAAATGAACCTTGATGAATTTACTATCAACCTTTTATGCATACGAAAGCGATATCATTTATAGTTTTTGCGCAATCTGCCACAAAATGTGAACATTTCTTATCTTTAATCGATTTTTTTGCTCAAAGTTTTGGTTTATTAAAATTTCCAACTTTACCGCCAAAATATATATAACTAAAGTAAATAATAGAATGTGCTCGTTAAAAAGAGGTACTTACAAATTATTTCTTAACTCTTTCATTATGATAAAACTATTTGTATAAGAATTAATACTACGATACGACTATAACCGACTTTTATGTCGACCGGTGATCTAATTAAATTTTAGAACACAAAAGCTACTATTGTGACTTAATTATGATAGTTAGATATATTCCTTACGCGGACTATTTGTTAGTAATAATGAGTACTTTAATCATGTAGCACATAATTTTTATGTATCATCAAGTTTTCTCAGCGCACGCCAAAGAATGAACTTTATAGACAAAATTTTGCTATTTTGGGTTACAATTTTCTTAAAGATTTGGAAATAAATTATAGTGTGTGTTACTTTGTGATAATTTTTTAAGCTTTCTGTTGGTGAAAAAATTAAAATCGGTCTAGTAGTTTTGGAGCTTATTCGGTACAAAAAAACAAAAAAAAATCTTTCCTCTTCATAATATTAAGGTTAGATAATTATTTTATTTGTTATTATTTTTTACTTATTTTTTTTTGTTCTTTTTTAATTTTGATTATTTTATTTTTATTAGAAATATTATTATATTATTTGTAAAAAGACAATATCTACAAAACATAAATTTATTAGTTCCGAGCTTCCCTGTTAACTATATTTTTGATGTTGTTTTATTTTGTGGCAGTTAAATATCCTTGGTATATGAGGTCGTTGACCAGCTGATTGGCCGATGAGGATGGTCGCTACTGTTAAATTTTCTCCGTGCTCGGTGGGCTTTGCATATTTTAACATGAAAAAGTAGTTATTGTGACATAACTGTAATAGTTAGACATATGGTATTGCGGATTTTTTGTAGATATTGATATCTTCTATAAAACTTTAGTACATCACTTTGCTCTACTGTCAAAAGTTTTCGCAGCGTATGCGATATAAGGATTATTTTGGTATTTTTTCCACGCCGTAGGTTGAATTAACGAAGTTTGCATACGGATCTCTTTTTGAAAATATACTGTAGCCTATGTTCATCAGGGATAATGTAGCATTCCAATAGTGAAAGAATTTTTCTAATCGGTCCAGTAGTTTTGGAGCCTATTCAATTCAAACAAACAAAGTTTTCCTCTTTATAATATTAGTGTAGATGTAGATTATTAAATATTCACTAAAATATTAATTTCAATAATTGTAATAGTATGTATGTAAGTATATGAAAAATGTAAAGAAATGGTCAAATTTAAAAAGCCTAACAAAAGCCGGACACCGTCTAATTTGGCCGGACACGCAACCAAGAAGTCTGACTGTGTCCGGCTTTATCCGGACGTCTGGCAATGCTACTCACGAAATATGTATATAGTTAATTTGATACGGAGCACACTTTAGATATAATACTGTTTGCTAGTGTGTCAAATATCTATATATACACAACACAATGCCTCAGTGCTGAATTCTTAAGTTTTATTTTTTATTTTAAGAGTTTTGTTTATCCTTTCCTAATCTAATTATTATAAAATACTGGGTGATATCCGCTCGCTTCGCTGGGCGTACGATATTTTATTACGGAAGCTAGATGTAAAATATCCACAAACTTTTTTTGATGGGACTATCGTTAAAATCCGTTCTTAGTAAGCGTCTACATTGCGAAGTTAGTAACTATACCAAATTTCAAGTCAGTCGGGTGTATAGTTTTAGAGATATCGTGATGAGTCAGTCAATCAGGGATATATATAAATATTTCAGTAAGAAACATCAATCTCTACACTTTTCTAACGAGGTAACTAACCCCGCTATGAAATCTTGTTAAATATTTTATATCATACCTCAGTGGCGTCGGCTTGTTGGCATAAAAAGTCGTGGATCATTGTAAATCGATTTAGATGATTTTTTTGAAGAGAATTAATAGAATCGGACATCACTTTGCGGAAATCTATTATATTAAATATTTTAAGAATTAATTCGCACACATCCGCTCAATAAAATAAAATTATGTGTCTTACCTAGTTAGAAGAGCACCTCCCGCTGACCGCTAAGTGGAAGTCACTTAGCGGTCGGCCACCGTAGGTAGAGTCTACATCACCTGAGGAGGCCTCGTGTAGAGGCGATACAGGTGTCGTATTATCGTCGATGGTGTGTCTTTCCTAGTGTAGTGGTGTTGGGAGTAGTGGCGCTGGGATTAGTGCACGCAATTTAGGGAGGGCGAGAGGTGCCTTTCTAACTAGGTGAAACACATCATTTTATCCGCTCAATAAACAGCGGATGTGTGTGAATTAATTCTTAAAATATTTGATTCTTTTTTATAAAATAGTTTATACTTCACACCTAATTCTAGTTAAAATTGGAAAAATATTCCCCTTAAAGGTGCCAAAATTGATTAAGTATAATGTTTTTAATAAACAATTTAGACTACATAATGGCTTCTGATATTACGTATTGCACGTTGTCGGAGCTTTAATTCATCGATACAATGTGACCTACTTCAAAATCTATTTATGTGGAAATTGTTTTTTTCTTTTTAGTTATTTGAAAAGTCGGTTTTAAGTGTTTTTTAAAAGTTTAGTTTTTGAATCAACCAATGACGTAGTCAATGTTTGGAAACAATGGGATTAATAATTTGTGGTAAATTGTGGTTGTCGTGATAGAGTGGAATGGTCGGTGGTGAAGGAACACAATGTGAGGAAATCTGCATGTCTGAGAAGTAAAATAAAATATTTCGATGACATGATTGTGAAGTCTCCAACTTCGAGATATAATTTTTCTTCAAGCTACACCTTTCATAATATTCCCATTTTTCGAAGTTACAAAATAAAAAATAAAATAAAGACGTATAAATTCTTTAGAATTTTTGCTTGTGTTATAAACTCCCTGTAAAATGAGAGTATACAAAAAAAAACTGTTTTGTTTATCGTGAATAGTTTTTGCCCGATCTGAATTTATATTATTGCTCAAAAGAATATCGAAAGTTTTATACAACACCAAACTAAACAAAAACATTGCCTTTGTATATTTCTGTCTTCAATATCAATAGCTTCGCGGCTCAAAGCAAACAACACGTTTTTGAAATCAATAAATATTTGAAAGGTTCGTAACTATTTACATACGCTATTGCGATAACAATTTGAATGTTTTCCCTTATTCGTGTTTTCTTTTGAAACCAACGGCCGAATCACTGATGCCAAGCATTTAGTATTGTTTCATAATAGTTAAACGTTGATTGACGAAAAGTTTTATACAATATTTCGTAAAAAAAGTCTCGTAGAGGTAATAATATGGAACCCGTTCTGAGTCACAGGCTGTTGCGATAATAAATTTTATTCCTGTGGCGTTTTGCTAAATATAATATTCTGATTGTATAATAGTGACATTCGTTATCCAAACTGACCTCAATCTAATGACATAAGTAATGACTTTCGCTCAAAATCTTATATAAATGTTTGTATAATACTGGACTAAAACCTTTCCCATTTATAATATTTATTACTTAAATAATACACGACATGTGCGTATAATAAATTTAGTTTATTCAGGAATATAAACAGTGGCGAAGCTAGAGCTCCAAGTTAGGGCAAGCCCAAGATATAAATTGATAAAAATATAGATTGTTGTTTTTAGCAGTTTTATAAAAATACACCAATCTTGATCTGTCTCCACGCTTCAGTTTCATATTAAGTGCTGTCAAGGACGTGTTTAACAAAGCACACGGAGGGCATACCACTGCTAGATAGATTGTATTACATATCAGCAATTGCATAGCTTCGGTGGCTTTGAAGAAAGCCGATTGGGTTTGTTTAAACGAAAGAAAAAAATATTTACATCCAATACAGTACATGAACAAAAGTAAAACACGAACAAAGTACAAACAAACTATGTACAAAATTAAAAAAAAAATATTTACTTTCTAATGGATAAGAGATAAGATAAGATAAGTGGAATCGTCTCGCTTTCCTATGGAAAGATTTAATTACGTCCACGTAAAATGTTGGTGAACGTTTTAATTGTACCAATAACTGTTTTTAATTGTGAAATACACTCTTAACCTTGTTTATTACCTTGTGTATTATCTCAACAAAGTTTAAAGATTTCCTCTCCGATTATCACTTTAACACACTTCAATTCATCACAAGGAACACTATTATCCTCCATATTCATTAAAAATCTTTAGAAAAGCATAAATTTTGAACTTGTAATATTAAATCGCTTAAGATAAGCACACAGAGTAAATAAACATTGAAACGTGAAATGAACTTGCAAACGTATTGCCCGCGCGCCTCCGCCTTTAACAAATTTATTCCCAAAAGCCTGGCTTTAAATCTCTATACTAATTGCTATATATACAATCGTAGTTATATTTCATTATAGAATATTTTGCCATAGGTTAGAAAGAGAGCGATCGTCTTCTCGATAGCCCCGTAAAAAAGCCCACGCGAGCGAGGGAGTCAACTATTAGCTCTATTAAAAGTCATTTTTTATGACAGCAGCAGTATCGCTAAGGCAATACGAGGTCATCGGTCGACATGTGTCGAACAGTGGAGTGCGCGGGAAATTTGAAATAGCTTGAAACATTTTACGAGTTATTTTATTAGTTGATATTATTGATTGATTCAGGTTTAATAAGACAAGCCCGGCTTTTCGGCTTTAATGGAAGCTTCGCCACTGAATATCAACTCTTTTTTAAAATTTTGAAAAGATATAATGTCAAAGATACATTCTATATCAATGGACACACATATTATATTATATTATAGTACGCTTTGGCGGTCGCGATTTTTACATCCTGATGGTGTGGATGGTTTAGGGAATTTTGTGTCAATGTGCGTGTGTGGAATTTGGTGGCTAAAATTAATCAGAACAATTTTTCTGAGCACTCCTCGTGATAAGTGCGTTCAAAATTCTTACGTTTTGACATAAATCTCATCTTAATTATAATCGAAATTCATCTATATTAATTATATTCCACAGTATGGTTAAAGTTACCTCATTTTAAATATATTATTGTAAAATCATGCACATTCATTAATTAATTTTACGTATAATTTAGTAACGTGTAAGTCCCCGCATAGCGGGATTAATGGGCGCCTTTATTCGCCGGCAAGGCTTGCGAGCCTATTCACCGGGGGTAAGAGCCCGCCCCGCGACGCAACCTCATTCATCCCACCATGTAATTTCCACAACCCTTAATTATTGACTGCAGGCTGGAATGAATTGGGCGTCTTATTCAACCCAAACAGAAACTGGGGCCGCCCTCAGTCACAGCTTAATTCGCTTGTCGAATTGAGTAACGTTAATTTTTACGACCCTCCGGAATGACGCCATCTGTTTAATTACATTACACCCTTCAATGTTTTGATGCTGACATGTGCTTAATGAACTGTAGCACAACAGCCGCTTGACAAGCCTCCGGACTGTGTGGATAATATTGCAAATTTGGTCGAAATGTACGATGGAATGGAATAGAATTTTGTGGCCGGAATTAATCTGAACAATTACTCTTATATACCCATGGTAAACGCGATAAAAAATGAAAAGGGATACTATAATTTATTTGTTCTCAGCATTCGCAAAAAAGAGTAGGTTCGTCGATGGACCTCTGAAAAAAATGTCCCGCTGGGTTTCAGTGGTAAATTAAGCTTAATTGATAATGATTTCTTATATTTACGCGAACACTACACATTGAAATAATACTAGTTTTTACGGAATTTATCGCGTATATTTAACTTTTTAATTACCCGACGTTTCACGAGCTTTACATCACCCATGGTCACGGGAAGGACTGAGATGTTCAACGTCCAGCTGTCATAGTTAACCGCGGTTACCATAGATTAAAATTTAACTTTTGTTCCGATCTACACAGTATGAACTTATGGTATCTACATGGTATATGGTATATATGGTATATATGGTAAGCATACAACTGCAAGACTCCATGATACCATAAGTTCATACTGTGTAGATCGGAACAAAAGTTAAATTTTAATCTATGGTAACCGCGGTTAACTATGACAGCTGGACGTTGAACATCTCAGTCCTTCCCGTATTATTTCAAACTAGTATTATTTCAAAGCTTAATTGATTTTCGATAAATATTATTTTTCATCTTTATTGAATAACAAAGTTTCTATATCTAATTCTAAATTTAAAAATGACAGGAATAATCAGTTGTTCTTTTGCAATCACTCTTTTCGCTCTTCTCACTGACTAACTCGTCTTACCCTTTATCATCGTATACGGAGTTTCTTCAACGATCTCTTGTAAATGTAGCATGTTTATAGTTTAATTTACATGAATTTGCATTTCATATATTATGGTATGTCGAAATAAACGGACAACGAGGATAGGTAAAGAATTCAGTGAAGGTGATACCTCGAAAATTTGGTGGTTTTTCTATTTCACATATTTTTTAAGTTTTATAGATTACAAACCAACATTTTGGTATATCATTTTTGACTATATGATCTTGTTTTGCATAAAAGGAAAACACGATTAATGTAATTTTCTCGATAGAAAAAAATTGCAAACTAGGCTCTAATTATTTACATTTCTTGATGGCACCACAATATTTTTACGAATAATTTCATGGAATTATTAAAACATAGTAAATAATCATATCTAAATTTTCATAAACCAGTTTTTTAATACATAACGAAGTTTTGTTAAAATAAATAAAAGTGTTGTTTGGCGTTTACTTAGGTTTTTTCCGAGCGCTTGCTCGGTATGGCTATCTCATAATTGCGTACTATGAAATCATTGCATCACTTTCATTTTGACACTCCCGCAGTCGTCGATAGCTTCACCGACAAAGGAATAAGCCACGCCCCCAAAACTTCGATTCATTTTCAAGGTTCTCTTTTAAAACAAAAGTTAAAACAGGAGTTTTAACACTTTCATGTTAAAAATAATGTTACAGTGTTCAATAAACCGCAACGGTATCGGTATGGCTTCAGTGCAAAGTGCGGGGATTAGTCTGGTAACTTTACACCTGGCTGAAGTGCATTTATATGGTTGCATTATGCCACGTAAGTAATATTATGTGCGCTTACGTGTGTTGCGCGTTCCCGCCAGCTTACCAAACTCTAGGGCTACTCAGACCCCAGCTGACTCCTGCAACTGGGATCCGAATAGCAATGCAGCATTGCGCTTGTGTGTGCGTGCGTTGTATGTTTTGTCGAACACTCGCACGATATCTTTTTTTGGATTCCCTACAATCAATCTCTTGAATGAATTTCTTTCGAAAAGACAGATAAATATTATTTTAGTTAAAATGAAAATCCCACACAGTAAAATATATAAATATGCAAAGTTAATTATAAAATTTGCACAATATTTAATTAAAACTCTGCCCAATTTTTAATAGTTACAATTAGTTACATTTTTCCATGACACCGCAATATTTTTATGAATATTTTCATGGAATTATTTTTAAGCATAGTAAATGATTATATCTAAGTTCTCATAAACCATTTTATAATACATAACAAAGTTTTGTTATAAAAAATTAAAATGTCGTTTGGCGCTATTTTTTTTCCGAGTATGTTTTCGGTATAGCTATTTCATAATTTGCGTATTATGAAGTCATTGCATTATTTTCATTTTAACACTCGCTCAGTCGTCCGTGTTTTCACCGACAAAGGGATAAGCCACGCCTCCAAAATTATGATTCATTTTCAGTGTATAGAGGATACCTTGAAAATGAATCGTAGAGCAAGAGAAAATGTACCATACCTTTCAAGTGTGGACTAGCTTAAAGCACCAAAAAAGCTCTTGTAATTGTATCTTTTACTATTAACTTGTTTTATTACAACCGACACTTTTGTGAGAGCGTGGTTGCTGACGAAAGATTTCAACAGATGCATCTCGATAAATGTCTCATTTTTAGGGTTCCGTAGTCAACTAGGAACCCTTATAGTTTCGCCATGTCTGTGACCGTTAGCACTAGAAAGCTGAAATTTGTACCAATATGTGTATCAATCACGCCGACAAAGTGGTAAAATAAAAATTGGAAAAAAAATGTTTTATTAGGGTAGCCCTTCTATATGTAAAGTGGGAAGTTATTTTTTTTTAATTTCAACCCTAACGTGTGATATATTGTTGGAAAGGTATTTAAAAATGAATAGGGGTTTACTAAAATCATTTTTGATAATGTCAATAATTTCGGAAATAATCGCTCCAAAAGTAAAAAAACAATGTGTCCCCCCCTCTAACTTTTGAACCATAAGTTTAGAAAATATGAAAAAAATCTGAAAAGTAGAACTTTATAAGGACTTTCTTGGAAAATCATTTTTTGAACTTGAATGGGAACAACAGTACCCACTACCGGGAGCAGTTCCAGGAGCGCGGAGCGCTGCTGGAGCGCGAAAATAATGGATTACCCACATTTAAACTCTTATAAGTGGGAACACTTATTGTGACGGACGGGAAACTACGGAACCCTACACTGAGCGTGGCCCTCACGCTCTTGGCCGGCTTTTATAGAATAAGGGTGACAAACGAGCACACAGTACACCTGATGGTAAATGGATGCTGTGAGACATATATATGATGGTAAATGGATATGTGACACATATATACTTCGACATTTATCATCATTATGACATTTATCTTCGATTAAGAATCAAAACGCAGATGCGTTGTCACCCCTGAAGACTAAAATGGAACACATCGCGTCCAGTAAAAAAGGTCTCCGGATCTCTACACTTAACATACGAAACACAACAGCATTAAGCTGCTATTTTACGCTGGTATTCTGTGAGAGCGTGGTCCTTCCCCGGTCGAGCCGACCCATCCGTGCTACAACTATACTACTAATATAGCTGCAGCGTGGCTCTGCCATGCATTAATGGATATTTGTCCTAGTTGCCACGTTTGCTTTCCAGTTAAGTTACCGTTGTATTTATTGCTCTTAGTTCTTGTGAGGAAGATGCTACTGCCCGTCTCCTGTTTCATTTCTTTCTTATACCTATTAGGAGCCTGGTCCCGCGTCACGGGATGATACGCGGTAGTAAGTTCTTTTACGCCGCTACTGCACGGCTATAGTTATATTGAATACGCATGCATAAATATATGCAATCAACTCTTCAATGGGAGTTGAATTCTGCCCTTTATGGCAGACCAAGTGGCATTCTGCCTTTTATTTTTATTTTTCATTTGAATCAAATTATTTGCTGCGGATTGATTATTTTTATTTAGTCAAATAATAATTTACAGTCAGTTATCGGTTACATTAGTTAAAAGTTTTAAAGTTTACAACTGAGTGCATAATCAAACTAATGGTAAAAGGATGCTGTGGATCATAAAAAAGTAGTTTATTCATTAAATGATCATACATAAATTATAAACAGGGATGGGGTCTCCTTTTAAGTACAAACACTTGTATTAGAAGACTCCACTCTTCAAGCGCTTACATTACTATTTGTATAATAATAATTATTATTTATAACCTTCTAATAAAATTCGTGTTATTTTTGTAAGTGACTTCCGACGTAGAAACAATGCGTTTCAAACGGCACGCATTAGTGGTGACGTATACTGACCTAGAACTATTAACTAGCGAATTGCGTTTAACCGCTTTCATTGGGGCAAATTGTGACCTTTGTATGGTAAAAAAATCGGGAAAAAATTAAGAAAAGACAAAGCCCAAAGAAACAAGAGAACTGAATTTGAAAAAGGAATAACATTAAGGGGAAATATAATCTCAAACTGCTTAGCAAGATCCTTCGTTATGCCGAAAATATTGCAGCATTAATTTTGAAATAGATATATGGTAAAGTTGATGATTAATGTTAAGGATTATGTTAGACGAAAACATGATTTCGTAAAATTTTCTCGATAGAAAAAAAATCCAAATTTACCTCCAAAATAAACAATAAACCGCTGTTATTTATAAAATACTTTAAATAAGATCATGAAACTTTGCATACTAACTGAACTCACTATAAAGCAGTGCTTATGTTATTTACTTTTTTTTAAATACCATTATTTTCACTGCAAAAAGAAATTACCTAAACTATCGGCGCGTAAGCTTGATTCCTGTCGCCCCGTTAGTATCGCTTTTGAAGGGAGAAGTTGTGTAGCGGTGGGTAGTAGCGGCTTTTTTGAGTAACGAAACGAAACACTCTATTTTAATAGAGGGTTTTGAAACACTCTATTTTGAAACACTCTATTTTAATAGAGGGTTTTGAAACACTCTATTTTGAAACACTCTATTTTAATAGAGGGTTTTGAAATACTCTATTTTGAAACACTCTATTTTAATAGAGGGTTTTGAAACACTCTATTTTGAAACACTCTATTTTAATAGAGGGTTTTGAAACACTCTATTTTGAAACACTCTATTTTAATAGAGGGTTTTGAAACACTCTATTTTGAAACACTCTATTTTAATAGAGGGTTTTGAAATACTCTATTTTGAAACGTTTACTCTATTTTTTTTTAATGAGGGTTTTAAAACACCTCTATTAATAGAGGGTTTTGAAACACTCTATTTTTATAGCGGCTTCAATAGAGTGTTTCACGACGTGTTTAATTGATAAACGTTGCGAATGAAACGATGTCCGTTTCACGAGAAAACTTGTTTGGTACCGTTTCGTATAGAATTAGACATGGTGTTAATGGTTTTTTGAGTAACGAAACGAAACACTCTATTTTAATAGAGGGTTTTGAAACACTCTATTTTGAAACACTCTATTTTAATAGAGGGTTTTGAAACACTCTATTTTGAAACACTCTATTTTAATAGACGGTTTTGAAACACTCTATTTTGAAACACTCTATTTTAATAGAGGGTTTTGAAACACTCTATTTTGAAACACTCTATTTTAATAGAGGGTTTTGAAACACTCTATTTTGAAACACTCTATTTTAATAGAGGGTTTTGAAACACTCTATTTTGAAACACTCTATTTTAATAGAGGGTTTTGAAACACTCTATTTTGAAACACTCTATTTTAATAGAGGGTTTTGAAACACTCTATTTTGAAACACTCTATTTTAATAGAGGGTTTTGAAACACTCTATTTTGAAACACTCTATTTTAATATAGGGTTTTGAAACACTCTATTTTAATAGAGGGTTTTAAAACACTCTATTTTAATAGAGGGTTTTGAAACACTCTATTTTTATAGCGGCTTCAATAGAGTGTTTCACGACGTGTTTAATTGATAAACGTTGCGAATGAAACGATGTCCGTTTCACGAGAAAACTTGTTTGGTACCGTTTCGTATAGAATTAGACATGGTGTTAATGGTTAAATTTATTTATTTGTTAAATCATTTCGCATGGTTTGATAAAAATATTACTTGAAAAGATTTAACGGCAAACGATTTATTTATTAATTATGATTATGATAAATTCACCCACAAGTTCAGCATAAAATACCGAATATAAGTTTGATTTTATAGCAAATAATTATCACATAAAGTTGTATATTTTTGATAACTATCACATAACGTTTTAGTATTATTTTTACACTTAGTTACTTACACTAATTACTGTACAATTATTATTATTAACACTAATATATGCAATTGTATTATTTCTTATTTTACTAAAAATATTATTATTATTGCACAAAAAAGAAAACAAAAATATTAACAAACGCGCCTAAAAAGTAAAAACAAACCGTGTCATTAAACTTAAACACAAGACTAATTTAAACCGGGCCAAGGCCACTTAAATTATGGAATTTGAACTATTTTTTGTTAAAAACATGCACACTTACTTTCTCATTTCTAATATCGCATCTATACGAAGGGAATAGAGTCATAGGTCAAATGCAAAAGCACCGGCGCTCACTCGACATTCGACGACCGGTGGTACTTCTACCACAGCGTAAAGAGTCGGTTTCTTTACTCATGTGCTTCTACTTCAACAGCCGAAGCCGTCGCCGATGCGTCGCGAAAATAGCCGAATAAACGTTTTGTTGCTGATCGCTCGTTCGTGATTCGTGAAACGTGAATCGTGTTACTGAGTAAAACATCTACTGTAATAGATAGTTTCGTTGCATTGCAATAACCCGCTACCCGCTATTGTGTGAATAGATAGTTTCAGTAACTAGTTACGTTTTGTAACGACCACTCCTAGTTGTGTCGCTTACGATCAGAATACACATTAAGCAACAGGACGACGTAAAATTAAAATGGGAAATAACTGTAATAAAAATAAGAAGCGACTAGGTTGGCGTTAAGAAACAGGCATAAATATGATAAATCTAATGAAATAAGTGTCTAACGACCTTTCTACTTACAGTATTAGTGATTACAAACATGTCGGTACATAGCATACGACGCGCGGGCAAGTGGGGACGAAATTAGAATTTGAGCTGACTTACTATATCCCCTTAAGAGGATGTACCTATGTACCGACATGTTTGTAATCACTAATCATCGATCACTAATAAAAAACTAGATACACAATCAGTGACAAAAAGTGACCTCACCAAACGAGCACCCATTCGAACACCCATTGGGTGCGCTTTTAATCTAGTTAGTAGTTACATTCGAACGCTCCGATGGTAAACATGCCTCAGTGCTCGTTTAAAAAGTGTAAAAATCACACATCCAGGACGCTAAAAAAAGGATGGAATTTCCTAAGTACGGTGCGTATTGATATTATCATTATTTAATTGTTATCACTGTATTGTAAATACTTATATTTTGTCGAGAAATCTCCGTAAAACATTTTTTAAATTAAGTCTTAATAAAATAAGTCATAATTGCTCGAGATATGTGCGTTGACTCTGTTCCATTTGTTGGAGACGTTATTATTATTATATTAGTTTAATGAGACTTTTTTATAGTTTCTCTAAATATTATAGTAACATTTTATAGACTTAATTTTGAATACGTGCATGTAGTAAAATTAAGGATGTGAGATTTTATTTTTATTTTTTAGCTTTCCTCGAGATCCAGTTAGGTGTGCAGAATGGATATCAGTCATAGCGTGTCAAAGGTCCGAAGAATTCTTCAATCCGACCCAAGGAAGCGTTGTATGTTCGTAGCATGTTTTAGAAAGTGATGAATATGTGACTACAATTTACTACTTTCTGTACATATTTTTATATTTAGTAACTAATTAAAAATAATATTACAAAAAATGGGGGTGGGGGGGGGTGCAGGGAAATTATTTTTTATATAAAGTTTTATTTGGTAGGTTTTTTAAAAAAAAAAGAACGATAAAAAAGATTGGGGGGGGGTGGAGAGGAGAAATATTTTTTATGTGGTTGCGGTGGGCGGGGGGGGGTTTTTTTTTTTAATAAAAAGAAGGAAAGTGAGAGTGTGTTGATATATAAAAAAAATAAAAAAAAAAAAGTTTTGGGGGTGGGGGGTTTTTTTTTTTTTTTTTATTAAAATAATAATAATTTTTTATTTAAAATATAAAAATGTCCGGAAGTTTTGTTGTTTTTTTTTTTTTTTTATTAAAAAAAGTTTTAAATAATTTAAAAAATAAATTATTTATATAAATTATTTGTTGGTTAAGGGAAGAAGGGGGGGCCGTTTTTTTTTTTTTTTTTAAGTTGAATTTAGATTTTAGTTCTTTTTCAAGCAATATTTTTAATTTTTGACACAAGATGAAGAATAAATAAATAATTATGACTGTTTCAAGTACTTTAGTTATTAAATAAATGTGATGTCCTATCCAAAAACGTATTTACATTCAGGTAAATTATAACCATTACATATAATACACCATAGAATAGAATAGAACGTGCTTTATGTACACCAGTTTTTAAAACAAATTTGAAACATTTTAAAATTAAAATAACAGTAACAAAAAATATTGGGCAGTTCGACTCCAATGATTCCTTGTCCAAGCTACGAGCCTCGGTCGTAAAATTTGATTGCTTTTTATTAGCACTTTGTAATTCTGACTTTAAAACACGCGTGTAAGGTTGAATTTGTTTTGATATAGGGTTGACCAGCCAGTATCAGTCATGATTTTTGTACGTATCTTTGTGAATACAACTATAGACAATGTATTTAAGGTTGAATTTACATAAACGTATACTTATTTCAACTAGAATTATGTCACAACAATTGGCGACAGTTTTTAGAGAACTTTTGTATGGGATTGTGTATCTAGTTCTTTATTAGTGATCGATGCCACTAATACTGTAAGTAGGTAGGTCGTTAGACACTTATTTCATTATATTTATGCCTGTTTCTTAACGCCAAGCTAGTCGCTTCTTATTTTTATTACGGTTATTTCCCATTTTAATTTTACGTCGTCCTGTTGCGTAATGTGTATTCTGATCGTAAGCGACACAACCTCTCCCTTCAAAAATCAGAGCGATACTATCGTTACCGTTAGTATCGCTCTGGCTTTTGAAGGGCCCCGTTAAACAGGGCGACAGGAATCAAGCTTACGCGCCGATAGTTTAGGTAATTTATTTTTATAGTGAAAATAATGGTATTTTAAAAAAAAATAATAACATAAGCACTGCTTTATGTGTTCGTATGCATTATTATCTTATTTAAATTATTTTACGAATAACAGCGGTTTATTGTTTATTTTGGAGGTAAATTTGGATTTTTTTCTATCGAGAAAATTTTACGAAATCGTGTTTTCGTCTAACATAATCCTCAACATTAATCCTCAACTTTACCATATATTTATTTCAAAATTAATGCTGCAATATTTTCGGCATAACGAAGGATCTTGCTAAGCAGTTTGAGATTATATTTCCCCTTAAATATAAAACTTATTTCAATTTATGATGGTAGAGCCATGCTGCAGTTATATTAGTAGTATAGTTGTAGCACGGATTGGTCGGCCCGACCAGGGAACGACCACGCTCTGACAGAATACCAGCGTAAAATAGTAGCACAATGCTGCTGTGTTTCTTATGGTGAGTGTAGAGAACCGGAGACCCTTTTTACTGGATACGAGGCATTCCACCTAAGTCCTCACGGGTGAAAACGCATCTGCATTTTGATTCGTAATCGAGGATGGATGTAGATGTCTATGGGCCACGGGAATCACTACCATCAGGTGGACTGTGTGCTCGTTTGTCACCCTATCCTATAAAAAAATTACGGTATAAAGTGGCCTGTTTAACAAAACTGTATTTTTGAGTAAAGTCCTCTAATACGTACAACGTAACATCAATTAATCATCGTTAATGTTCGAGTAGTTCGGAAAGAAGTTCCTAGTTTTAACCTCTTATAGCAATAGGTGGACACTAATATAAAAAAATAGGATGGAAGTGTTAGTAAAATACTAAGTATGAATTATAATAAGTCATACTTTATGGGCATGCCGACCTAATTAGTGCAAAATCATTATAAAGTTGAGTTTCTTAGTAGTACTAAATGGGAAGTTTTTTACCTGACAATTATCAATACAATTAAAAGAAACATTCCATAGTTTTCGAATAGCTTTTGTTTGACGAATGAACAACTCTCTGTTATTTTGTAAGCGCAGGACACCGGCTCGCTGTCGTCAGCTGATGAGCAGACGTCTGCAGCTGTTCCTAATTGCTCTCAAGTGAACAATTGTCTCGCGATGTCAAGTGTCACATTCCACACCTCCTTATTCTCAGTAGATGTGCCCTAATTATTTTTATGTCATTGAATTCCTTATATATGAATAAAAGAGGATGTTTGTATATATGAAATCGTTTAACTCAAAATCTACTTGATTGATCACCATTAATATTGGTATATATATATACGTATTTTAATGGAAACCGTTTATATTTTTAAACTTAAAAAGAATTAGAAACCAACTAAATTTAAAATTTATTATATTATTTGTTTTTTTTTTCAATCAAGCGCGCTAATCATGAAATTAAATTGCATGCGCTAAAATAAAAAACGTTGCTGAACACCACCTATGAAAATAATGCGATATAAATTTAATAAAACTCGTCGCTAGGCTATTGATATAAAAATACACATGCAACAATGTGTATTTTTATGGAACTTTTTTTTTGAAAGTATGTAAGAATGCACCACCTGGCAAACACTTTAGGAAAATAATAGATTTGTCCACACACGGGAGGCGAATTGGTGACCCCAAACTTTTATATTGTACGATTATATAGTTTTGAACTGATAATAGGAATAAAAATAGCTTTTTTTATTCAATACAGATTATAAACAATTGTTATTGAAAGTCACTCTTATTCTTCAGGCAATGAACTGAACCAGTGGTAAATTTATTTGCCACTGGTTCAGTTCATTTCCTTAACATGTTCTTTACTGTGAAAGGCAATCAGCAAGTAAATTGCTTATTACAATTTTAGAAATGAAGGCAAAGATCGAACTCGGGTTGTTCGCAATTATGAGTTTTCAGGTGTACCTCTGTCCCGGGATGAACCGGCAAGAAACCCAGCGAGTGTAGTCATTATTGTGTTTATTATATCTAACACCCACACACACACATACACACACCACATCACGCACGCACGCGCACGCGCACGCACGCACGTACGCACACACACACACACACACACACACACACGCACGCACGCACGCACGCACGCACGCACGCACGCACACGCACACGCGCACGCGCACGCACGCACGCACGCACGCACGCGCGCACACACACATCTACATATACATATACATCTACATCTTTCCTCGATTACGAATCAAAATGCAGATGCGTTGTCACCCGTGAGGATTAAGATGGAATACCTTGTTTCCAGTAAAAGGCGTCAACGGTTCTCTAACCCACTATACGAAGCACAGCAACATTAAGCTACTATTTTACGCTGATATTTTGTGAGAGCGCGGTCCTTCCCCGGTCATCATTCATGCTACAACCATAATATAGCTGCAGCGTGGCTCTGCCACGTATAAAATATGGGCCACAGCATTCGCTTACCATCAGGGGGACTGTGTGCTCGTTTGTCATCCCAATTCTCTGAAAACCTTGCAACATTTCTGCTTTTAATGTGAGATATACATAAGCCTATTAATTAAAAATTACATTATAAATGCATTTTAAGCAAACTTTTAGTAGTGCCAATTAGTATAATACAGTTGGAAATAAAACAAGTTTTATACTGACTACTGTGTCAGATAATAAACATTACATATAACGACGTGCAAACGGGAAATGTATTCAGGTCAAGGAAATGTGAGCCGGTAGAAAGCAGGAAGGAACTTCACGTGCCTCAGTAACCTCACGAAAGTCCACTAAGTCAACAGTCTTGGAAGAAATCCAAGTAAATTAGCTGAAGCCATAAATATATGAACCAACCTATATTTTATATTTTTAGGCTTGAACTTAAATTTTAAAGTAGATAATGCAAATAACTTTCACTGCATATACGAAAAAAATTTAAACAGTTGAAAATGGAACACATCATATGGAGAAAGGATTTTTCGTATTCCGTTTGCCATGTGGATTGCAGTTTCAGTACTGGTATCTCCCACTTTTGTCGTTTCTCGTCATTGCCGGTATATATACTCATTTATTTAATTTAATCTATTTATTTTATATAAACTAACAACTATCATCACAGGAATAACCTAATGCGAAAGTGTAGTTTCTTTAATGCACAACAAAAATGTGGTCTTAATCTGTAACAATTTGTTAACATTTTACCCTAATGAATTCAGTCAGGGTGCAACACAACAGGTCAAATTCTTCAGACATTCTTTTATAGGATACGTGTCAACGTGCACCGTCAAAGGTAAATTGTCTAGTAAATTGTTGCGTGTGTGAGGCACGGAGAGCAGCCGAGGCCGCCGAGATTTCAATACGTATTTCCATCTAGCATTTCAGATATGCATATACATTACCATACACATTGCATTGTGAGAGAATTTACTGCTCCGTGTCATCCTCTGGGTGTGTTATAAGGCGACAAAGGGAAGCGAAACTAGGGTATAGGTAGCAACATCTTCCTGATAACAACTTCTTAATAATCATAAAACCACTAGGTCTAGGAAAAGAGACCAGTATCACTGCGACCTAAAAGATCTATTGTGATCGCTGCTATGGATATGCTCAAGTCCTATGTCTTCAATGAATATAAAGAGTTGCTTAGCTGTGAGCAATTTCACTTCTTCTGGTGGGAGTACATAGTTTCCCAGATGAGTGTTACGTTTGCGCATTAAGGGTCCGCAGGCATTTCTTCCGTTATGGAACAGAACCGACACATCCTTGAGTGAAAAAAAACTGCAGTTGCTAACTGTCTGGAAACTGTGGTAAATATACACCTATCGGGCAATCTATATGGATCCCCATATTCAGCAATTGACTTTTGGTAAGCTGTAATGAAATATATGAAAGTAGTTACATTTGCATCTATCGAATATCGACTGTGAGTACTTTCTGACTATGCGAAACTAAAAGAGTAACATTTGGTTTTTAATCACAGCAAATCTAAAAAAAACATGGATGTTTATAATAAATTGTTTAATGGACCTATATCAGCCTCTAGAATTTTATTCTTTAGTCGCAAACAGAAACGGTTTTTCTGAAAGAAACAATTTTCAGAGCGAAGTGACCGCCTACTTACTTTATATATTGTTCCTTTATTGTTCACTAGCTCTTACCTTTACCGTTTATTATTTTATATTATTATATTATTTTATATTATTACGGCATATATATTATATGCCAGTTTTTTATTACTGAAATTATTTTAACCAAACGTTGCAACACGCTCTGCTGAAAAACGTTTGATAATTTTTTAATAGAATACTTTTTGGAGATTTTAGTAACAAGTATAACTAGTTAATATAATAATGCACCACATTCCAATAAAATTAAGTTTCATTAGTGAATTTTATTGGGATGGCCTCAAAATTCTGTTTTTTCTCTAATAATATAGCTTTATGCCATATTCCGACTTGTAATCTATAATATTGTCAAGTTTCATTAAAATCCATTTTTACAAATTTCAATCCACACGGTTTTTGCGTAATTGAGCAACAAACATAGAAAAATTCAAACATCCATACTTTCACATTCATAACTCTTTAATAATCATTCTCATTACAACCCTTCACAAGTCCACTGCTGAACATAGGCCTCCCCCAAGGTATGCCACAAAGCACGCTCCTGAGCCACCTGCATCCATCGACTTCCTGTGTGTCACCAAGTTATCACTCCATCTAGTGTGGAGATGCTACAATACGACTACCGGTACGAGGCTGCCACTCGAGAACCTTGTTTCACCATGGCCGGCCCATTGCCATTTCATTTTGCTCTGTCGCCTCTCACGACACCCACGGGATGATACGGGGTAGTGGATATTTTTAACCGCCACTACACGAGGATACTACTTTAATAATATTAAAAATAAATCACATCATATAATATAATATGTAATAAGAAATAAGATAGTAGAATTAAGTGATGATGCACAATTATGCGTTGTCACCCACGAGGACTAAGATGTAATACCTCGTTTCCAGTAAAAAATGGACTCTGCTTCCCTATACTCACTGTACAAAACAGAACAGCATTAAGCTGCTATTTCATGCTGGTATTCTGTGAAAGCGTGGTCCTTCCCCAGTCGAACTGACTGATTAGGTACCTGTAGCGTGACTCTACACGTAAAAAAGGTAAAATTGTAAGAACAAAATTTAACACTTGGACACTAGAAATGTTTGAGAATGTTCATCAAAAGCCCTAATACGGTATTATTTAAATACATGAGAAATCAAAGCCCGATTGATTTAGTTGCGTAAGGAAACCTCATCAGTGGCACAAGCTTGTTTATATTGCGGTAATCTCGATCGGATCGAGATTCATATGCAAAATGTATATTGACGGGAAAATTCACAAGCGGTTCGCTTGTTAGCCGCAAGCGTTGTTGGGTTCACGACTGACGAGCTCGCTTTCGAGTCCCGTTGAGCCGAAAATTGGCGCGGCTTCAAGTATGGCGGAGCTTGTTTGTAGCGAGCCACTTGGAAACACAATAGGGCACATGAAAGGTTTCGTTGCTATTGCGTATAAAAATAAAAAGGAAGGAAATCTCAAAAAAAAAAGTATAAAAATAATGTATTTGAGTTCTCCTAAACGGTTCAATAAGTAACTTAAAGCAAAAAGTAAAGTTACAGCCTATATACGTCCCACTGCTGGGCACAGGCCTCTCCTCATTTCTGAGAGAGTTTTAAGAAAAGGAAGTGTTCGCCGCGCTGCCCCAATGCCTGTTGGCGAACTTCACATATCTCCGAAATATTTTTTTTCTTATTCCTCAGGCATGCAGGTTTCCTCACGATGTTTTCCTTCACCACCGAGCACGTGGTAAATCAGCACTTAAAATTGCAATTAACAATTTTTTTGGTGCCGGCGGGGACTGAACCCGGGTTAATCGCGTTGTGTTATATTTACAGCGAGCGTTAACCATCTGAGCTGCCACGGCTACATAAGTAACTTATCTGTAAAAAAAAAATACAAAAAATAAAATAAATAAAAAAAATACAGGAATCCAAACTAAGATACTGCCCTATATACTGCGAGATATTTCTCTTCATTGCATTGGAGCTTTGGAGCATGGGATCTGCTTTTTAATTATCTTTGTAGCGAATTTTTAAAGCAGTCTATAAAGATAATTGTGAAACGTGCATGCGTCATATAAAAATAAAAAAAATCGGTAAGTATATGGAATTTGTAAATAGGTACATATAATTTTTTACAAACCAATGTGAATGTGTGGGGTAGAACTCCATCCGATGGTAATTTATGATGTGATGTGCGTGTGGTAGGGAAGATAACTCAGAATATTTTAACGTAACTAATTCTATTTACTTTTCAACCGACTTCAAAAGAGGACGAAGTTCTCAATTCGGATGTTTAAATTTTTTTATGTATTATTTGGTATAACTCCGTCATGTACTGTGACCCTGCGACGTGACAAGGTCAAAGACGTCCACTAAATTTATTGTTTTATTGCCGTTCGTAAAGTATATGTGGATAAGGTTTGAATATCCATAGATGTTAATTAATTTATTTAATTCAAAAAAAATTTTTTTTGTAAAATATCAGTGCTGTAGGCCTCTACTCCGTTCACATGTTACATTCAATTTTTTTCCAGACGGTAAAAAAGGTCATCAACTAGGTATAGACGGATTAGCAAAATAATTTCTTTGTTCGAAAGAAGTTTTTCGTATAGATCTGATGATGAGTTTCGGAGACAGACAGCGGAACTCTTCAATAATTGCCAGCAAATCAACCGCAATTACTGCTATCACATATCACGCCTGTACCCTCTTAAGGGTATATGCAGATGTGTTCATTATACCTACAACGGTACATCCTCCTTTCTGTCATGTTGTTATATCAAAGTCGGTGATACAACATTTTTAATTTTTCCACTTGAGCCTAAAATTAAAATTGCTTTATAGTTAGTATAGTTAGTATATAGTTTATAGTAGTATAGTTGCGTTATAGTAGAAAAATTATATGAAAAAATAATTTGCCGATGGTCATTTTAAGGTTTGTGCGTAGTGATGAATCCAGCCTGTGACTTACTTATTATTTAATAAGTAGTAACTCTAAAATTCTAAATAGTAAAAAAAACTTTTTCCTCGTGTTAAGATACCCCAAATATACGTAGTATGTAACTAAATTACACATTGTTCTTTAATTTACGCTACGTGAGTTTGCTCTTAAAAATATTTTAGCGAACGTCTGCTTTGGAGCAGCGTGATTTAAATTGCGGCAGCTTTAATTAATCTCTTGAAAAGAAACAAATGTGCTAGAGCTACATTTAAAGACTCCGCAAATCTAACTTTGATTTTCGACTGGGTCATAACTTTTAAAATATTATTTTGTTTTTTAAAAAGTAGATAATATATACAATTAATAATACAACTTTAGTTTTATTGTAGAAAAAGCAGTGTACTTACCCCTAGAAATATATTTTCACGCAACTAAAACAATACTTCGCATGGCATGGTTAGTTTCAGATTTCAGTAATTTAGTTGTATGCAGCTTGCGGTGAGACCGGAGTTCTGCCTGATTTTATCTCTTAGTTACCACTCTATTCACAAGCTACTTCGCTAATTTCTTTCGTTTACGTTATATTTTATTATTGTTTTATGTAAATGTATCATTTTCCATACAGTTTCTAGAACAACTATTCTAACTAATAGTAGCATTTTATGATAAAAAGTTGATGCCTTTTCGTTTTCGAAGGAGTGCAGATAAAGTTTTTATTACCATCCTGAGAAATGTACACATAAATATATTAAGTTGGAGGTTCCACAGGTTACAGGTAACTTGCACCGTCCCTATATAAGACATGTCTTTCCACGGTAATCAAACATTTTACTTTTTATTTTGCGACATTCTCAGTTGACCGTATTTTTTTATATTATAAGATATTGATGATGGTAAAAGTCGTTAAAAGTGCGTCAGCTGTTACAGTTTAAGCCTTTGTTAAACGATGCTAATCAATTGTGACCCTCGCAGCAAAAGATTAATTCAAGCGTAACTAAAAAGGATTTGAGCAAGAACTCCCTCGGGGCTCAAGGATATCGCCCTGTCCCAAACAATTATAAAGACAAGCGAAAGAATGGCGATTGTTATCTATTCAAACACTTAATGGAACTTTCGTATATAATGAGGGGCCAGAAGCTGTAACATATTATTCTTACGTATAAACAACGAAGGACTTCGTTGTTGTTAGTTAAAATACTGTCAATCAGTGTATTTTCAAACAAGATTTTTTTTAAAAAGAAGGGTGACAAACGAGCACACAGTCCACCTGATGGTAAGTGGATGTTGTGACCCATACACATACATTTATAATTACTACTTTTACGATACGACTTAGAATCGAAATGCAAAAGGCTAAGATGGAATGTATGTCATTAAAACGGGTCTCCGATTCTCTACACTCACCATACGAAAGAGCAGTATTAAGCTGCTATTTCACGTTGGTATTCTGTGTGGTCTTTCCCGGTTGAGCCGACCCATTCGTGCTAAAACCGTAATATGTATAGCTGCAGCTTGGCTCTACCACGTAAAGCGTGTAGATATTTTTACATGTCAATCAAGACCTTCTTGCCCCAGCGGGAGGGTATTGTTTATTGAGAGTAGTACTACGGAGTACTCTGTAGCCTAAACGGCTTAATGAATTTTAACATTTATGAGATGTTGTTAAATTCGTCTTAATGAGGGCATCCACGACTTTTTGTGCCACCAGCCGGGCTAGCATGAGCCGGAGAGAATATATCCCCGGAGAGAGTTTTATCTTTTGCTTATTGCTTAGTTTGCTTAGTTTTATCCACCCTGCGAGCATGAGCGAGAGACAAAAATTATATCCCCCCGATTATATCCACTGACAAGAGATAAAATTATCTTATCTCTATAGTATATCCCCGTTTGACATAACGAGTGGACATATATCTCCCCGTCCGTAGCATGGGGCCAAGGGAAAGAGAAAAAATTATCCCTTTTTGACATTTGAAAGGGACAATTTTATCCTCTTTCGCGGACGTGGGTTTAAGTTTATCTTCAAACCATTTTAATACAAAAAAGATGTCTCGAGCCTATTGCAACTACATTTTCGTGTCAGAAATTGAAAAACAAGAAAGAGAATTACATCAGCGATCGATACGTGATCAGAATACTTAATCTATTGGAATTCTCCGACAACGAATTTCTACGCCGGTTTCGGATGTTCAAAGATTGTTTTGTATTTGTGTAAAGAACTCTATGAGGCTTTAAAGCCTATTAATTCTGTGGATGGACTACCAGTGCATATTGAAGTAAGCATCTATTACAACCACCTTGTCCAAAAAAGTCTCAATAGCTCAATGCCATGATTTAATTACATAGGTTGTGTCAATAATACCCAAGGCGAGTCCATGGTCAAGTCAAATTTAATGATAATAGAATCGGTCTATACTATATTTTAGCTAAGTATTATAACGTTTTAAAATAAAGTTATCAAACTTAGTAAAGTTACAATTCAAAGGTTTAAATTAAGAAATATGTTAATTCTTTAGGAAAGCTTGCTAAATATACTATACTCATGAATATAAAATTATTTATTCCTTGTTTTGTTTGAAATCATTACATTTTTATTCTTCATGCTTCATCATTTTCGATTAAAATTAAATCTTTGTGACTTAGAATAGATATCAATTTTGATGTATTTTGTAATTTTCTTATAATGGCAGTAATTGCGGGGATATATTTTTTTTTTAATTTCTTCAAGAGGTTACACCACCTGCAAAGGGTCTGTATTGTCCAGTTTCACAATTGGCTTAATTCTAAACACATATTTTTTAATAAATGCTATCACAAGCGAAGTAATACTGCGATTTGATACAAGCAATGTATAACTTAAATATTATACAAAAGAAAATAAAGAAAGAATTAGAATAATAGAAAAAATAAAAACAAGGCAGAAATACGCTTAAAATAAATATAACAAATATTATAAATGACATATTGTTTAACAAAAATTATGAACAGTTTAGCAATATAATAAACAAAAGGTAAAAGAAAATATAAGTTAATGTAAATCTACTTAATCTTAAAACCAGTTTATAGCTAGTATAGTTTATAGCTTTATACTATGGTATATTATCTATGCGCGGGGATAAGTTTATCTACTGTCGATATTATATCCACCATAGGCCCATGCTCGTAGGGTGGATAAAGTTTTGACATAGGGATAAGACAATTTTATCCCTTGTCAGTGGATATAATCGGTGGATAAAATTTTTATCCCCTGCTCATGCTAGCCCAGCTGGGCGGCGCCACTTAAAATGAGGATATAATATTTGACAGATTTCATAGTCGGTAAGTTAATTTGTTCGAACATTGTAAAGTCTAATGTTTCTTTCTGTACCATTAGTTATATTTTATATTAATTAGATTAAAAATAAATAAACAAAACCAAAGACATTAAAAAAATAGAAAATCAGAAAATCTTAAAAGTGTGCAAACAAAGAAAAAACCACAGAGGCATTGTTTTGTGTATTAATATAATACTCTAGAAACAGATAAACTTTTATTAAAAACTAAATTATCAATTAAATGACATTGTGTAACAAAAAACTTCACCTCAATGTCAACTAGCGAAATCTGGTGAGCGTAAGATTATTTGCCCTCATTGTGGGCGTAACATAGGCCGTATAATATTTAGATACGGCATCTTCAAATACAAAAAAATAGGTGGGGAAGACTTTTTTCAGTAATCCTATTAAAGCAGTCTGGTTTTTAATTACTGTTTTAACCATCCAACTTGTTTTATATATTTCCAATAATATAATATATTATCGTCAATAAAATCGTTGAAATACTTCGCAAGTCTAAAAAGCTCTTACCTTTTTTTGTTACTAACCTAAAAAAACTCAATTTCAAAAGGTTGATTTATTCAGAAATTCTAAAGCAGTCGCTAAGCTTATAAAACCTACCGTGTGCTGAATACTCGTATTCGATAGAAACGTAATAAGCCTTATTTCAGACTTTAATTCAAATCCCGCTCACTTTTAAAAAGAGACGGAATTTCTCGCCGTTGCAGTGATCAGATTCATTCTCATATTTCATAAAAGTTCAGTGATGAGATGTTTTTAATTAGATTAAAAAGAAATTCGTACTTTCAAACATCGGACCTATTATTACAGCAATTTCTATAGACAGTTAAATTACCACCCACAATTTTTATTGATTAAGGGTGACAAGCGACCATCCTCGAATCAAAATGCAGATGCGTTTCAAATAAAAATGGTCTCCGGTACTGTACACTCACCATACGAAATATAGAAGCATTGAGCTGCTATTTTACGCTGGTATTCTATAAGGCGTCGTTTTTCCCCGGTCGAGGCGACCCATTCGTGCTGCAACATTAATATACCTAAGTGCAGTTTGACTCTACCACGTACACATGTCTTAATTTCCTCTTATCTAATTTTATGTTTTACGCAAGTAAAGATAGTAATTGGGGTAAGTCCATTCCATAAAGTTATTATTATATAATATTAGGTTTGATAAATTTACACAGAAATGGCTAGATAAAGCCGGCACACCTTAAACTTCACTATTAGCGCACCTCTGCTAAACCGGCCATAAGATCCCAGTCTACAAGAGCCAGTCTCTTTAGCTGAAAACTTCAAACTGCTCGCTTTATTTTAGTTTTATGGAACTGAAACTAAACAGTCAATAAATAGGTACTTACGCGACAAAGTCTAGCAAGTAAGAACTCAAGCAAGCTTAAGTTCGCCTTTGGTTGTATTCTTTCAGAGAAGAAGAAATTGAAAAAAAAATCCAGTGACAACTACAGTTTATCGCCTGTTCGCTCGGATCGCCTGTTTGTCGCCTGTTAAATATTATCTCCGTATTTGAGAAGAAAAAAAAAACAGAAATATTGAACTTTATTTCTTAGGGTTCCGTACCCGTAAGGTGAAATGGGACCCAAAAAAATATCCTATTACTAAGCCTCCGCTGTCCGTCCGACCGTCTGTCAGCGGGCTGTATCTCATGATCCGTAATAGGTAAATAGATAAAAACTTCACAGAATGTGTATTTCTATTGTCGCTATAAGAACAAATAATAAAAATTAATTAAAAATTTAAGGGGGCTCCTCTGCTGGAAACGTTTTCTTTTGGCTTTTTTTGCTCGATTTTAATAATGGCAACAAGTAGACGCTTGAAATGCTCTCAGAGTATGTACTGCTATATTCTACCTACATAGTATTAAATCTTGTACAATGATGCGGAACCCTTCATGCGCGAGTCCGACTCGCACTTGGCCGGTTTTTTTTATATATTTCCAGCAGGACTCGCCGACTTTGAATCAATTTCAATAATGGCTTGATAAGCTGTATTGACGCAACTCAACGGCTCGGTCACGCGCCGCGCCGGGTTGTTTGTTCGCTCCACGATTCAAAAGCTTTATAGTTACATTTTCTTAAACAGCGGTGGCAATGCCGTGAAAACTTTGTGTAATTTAACACGCCGTTTAAATATAGCACAGTGAAAATAAATGGTAAACAATAGAGAAACTCGATATTTTTGCTTTTTATTTGTGAATATCTAAATGTGTTTTTTTTAATGAAACGGAAGTGAAAAACGAACCACTAAACGTTCACCTGATGGTAAGTGAGACCTGACTACTGGAGTCCGTGGTCACCGATGCGTCGTCACCTGAGGACTAATTTGGAATGCCGCATAGCCTGTAGTTATTACTATACCGTCTCTCTATACAGGGGTTGCCACCTTCTTTTTGAAAAAATATAGCATTTTTCCCAAAAAGGATGCAAAAGTATAACACCTTTGAGAAATTCAGGAGAAAAAAAATCATATCTATATGTACTTAATACAAATATGAATGTATTTTCCCATATATATTTGTTATTGCTCCTTGCATTGGTAATGAATGATCTAACCACCTTACCTTCTTACCTTACTTTTAAAATAACTATAGGAAGTCTTAGCAATTTAGATTCATATTAAAATAAATTAAAAAATAATTTTTAATTAAATTTATGCATGCCCTGTTCTTGTTTCTTTCAATTTTACATTCATGATGGAAAAAATTCTTTCCGTAAAACATACTGGTTCCAGACTTCCAATCACAGTCAATAAAACAAAGCGACAGTTGAATTAGGTATAAAAATGTAGTTTTTTTCGTACTTTGTTATTTTTCTATTATATATAGTAAATAGTAATATCGACTGGAATGTAGTACGACACTATATAATATAATACGGGTGGCATCCCTACTCTATACCCATCAGCAGTGCAAACACTGCTATTTTGCTTTTGAAATAGACAAGAGGGATATACTCAGAAGGACTAAAAGTCAGAAAGAGTTCTACCTCCAACACGAAATGTGTTTAAAATTACTTTTTCATCAGGAATTACATCAAAGTGAGAATCGAGCACACAATAGCAGGTGGTTAGTGTGACAGACACACATCTGCATCTATTCAATTGATAGTTTCAATGCAAATGCGTTATCGCCCATAACATTCACGAGTAAATCTGACTACCTAGACCTATCGGTTTCTAGACTCATAGGTCTATCTACCATTCTAAATTTTAGAAGCCACGTTCTAAAATTCACAGGTTTCAAATTAAATCCGTTGCTTATATATAATTATATCAAAAGTATAAAAGTACTTACGACTTTAGCGACGCCTAATGTTTGACTTTGACTAATATTTTGCTGGAATTTAAGGAAGTTGCACAAACATGTAATAAAAACTCACTTCACCGAGATTGTCGGCAACTTCTTTACTACTCCGGCTACTCTACTTTGAAATTGTTTGTCCGAAAGCATTAGGAAAGCACTCAATAAGTTAGCCCTTAAAAGTTTGGACTTAGAACGCTTTCCACAGACATCATCTTTAAATGATAATAAATAATTCAGTATTTGTGTAAAAATTGACTTGTTTGCCTATTATGTATTTGTTTGCGTCATTTAAGTTTAAGAGGTATCGACTACTCAATCATCATCATCATCATCATCATCATCAGCTTGCGGCAGTCCACTGCTGGACATAGGCTTCTCCCAAGGCGCGCCACTTAGCCCGATCTTCGCTTCACGCCTCCAGTAACTGCCAGCCGCCTTGCGCAGCTCGTCGCTCTATTACACTTACACTGCAACGGTTATCGCTTCTGCGACAAATGTGACCAGCCCATTGCCACTTCAGCCTGCAAATATAGAGGGCTACGTCGGTGACCTTGGTTCTACGGCGGATTTCTTCGTTACGAATCTTATCCACCAGAGAAACTCCGAGCATAGCTCTTTCCATCGCCCGCTGGGTTACTTTGAGTTTGTGGAGTAGTCGTACCGTAAGTTTAAAAATACACAATACTTACATAATATGGAGTTATTTGCCGCAATATTCCTTCGGCCGGCAACTACATAATCTGGACGTGTACTTTCTAGTTGCAACCATTATTGGAATGATTATGGGGAGGATCACGAAGTCACTCATTGTGGTATGTTGCATTGAAGCTTTGTTTTTTTTATATAAATAAGTTTTTTCATAAAAGAAGAGGCAAACGAGCATACGGCTCACCTGATGTTAAGTGACTACCGCAGCCCATGAACAACCGCAACACCAGGACCAGGCCGTTTAGAAAGGAGTAAGCTCTTTTCTTGTAAATTATTCGTATGCGGAAGAAAATCCTAGTGAAACGTACATTGGTGGGCCGTCAAGCATCCAGATGGTGTGGATAGTATCGGGAGGTTTGCCGGTAATACCTTTCATTCCTTATGCTTAATACTGCTGTGCTGGGTATGGTGAGTGTAGATAACCGAAAACCTTTCTACTGAAACGCGGCATTCCATTCTAGTCCTCAAGGGTGACAACGCATTTTACTTCTTAATTGAGGATAAAGGTAGATGTCTAATACTTTATTTTGCTGAAGAGAAAAGACCTAAAAGAACTCATTGCGGTGATTCACTTTCACGAAAAGACTAGATGTGACAGGAAACAGTGTCAGTAGTGCAAGATAATTGGTAATGAAATCGCTTTTCTAAAAATCAGAAAAGAAAAACAATTCAAGATACGTATGGAAATGGATAGCCCTTCAAAATAATAAATTAGCATCGCTTCTTCAAGATTTAGTGGTGGTAGAGCCATGTTGCTGCTATATTAATTGTATAGTTGTAGCACGAATGGGTCGGCTCGACCGGGGAAGGCCCGCGCTCTCACAGAATACACGCGTTCAGTAGCAGCTTAATGCCGCTGTGTTTCGTATCGTGATTGTAGAGAACCACAGACCCATTTTACTGGAAAAGAGGCATTCCATCTTAGTCATCACGGCTGATAACGCATCTGCATTTTGGTTCGCAAATGAAGAGGAATGTAAATGTCTATGTTACTTACCTATATCAGTTGGACTGTGTGCTCGCTTACCCTATAAAGAAGATCAAAAAATAACTTGATTTATGCTAAAAAATGTTACACTACTTCACAGCTCTTCGTCCTACATCTTCACAGTCATCGTACGTCTACTGCCTCACTCGCTCATCTTGACGTATACGAGCAATGATCCATTCGTCCATTACCACCAATAAAAGTTTACTGCTCGACAGAGCAGTGAGTTGACCACAGATTACTGATGCAACGGAAATGTCATAACGGAAACAGAAACGGAAACGGAGGCAGAAACGGATGTTAAAAAGCGTGCGGAACTTCTGCAGTTGCGGATGCGGAAGCATAGGTCTGTTGCAACACTACCACAGATTGCCATATGGGGAGATTTAGCTGTGGTTTGGCACTCGCAGTTTTGTAAAATTTTGAGTTCATGCTGCTGCTCATCTCCTGTTTCAGATGCTCTATGTCGCCTCTTACGACACTCGGCGAGACGATATGGAGATGTGGATATTCTTATATCGCCACTGCAAGTATATGTAATATAGTTTTTAATACCGAAACAAACTCACAAAAATAAATTGAACATTATTAACACAAACAATATGGATTTTTAATCATGCGGTAAATTGTTGTAAAATTCTCTGAAATCTGCTGGCAGGACTTCTTTAATTTGTTGAAGGTCATCATATTTTCGAGCTTTAATTTTCAGTCTAGTTTGGTGCAAATTTTGCATTTCCTCAAAACTTTTTGCTGAAAAAGGGCTTTTTCTTTGGGGCAGCAGCATCCATGGCTCTTCAAACCGCAACTTATATGAAATTTCTCCTGATGAAGAATACATGAGTGCGCGAATATCGGTGACTTTAGGGTCTCCCGATGATCGTCCAGGGCGAATGCTTTTGTAGCTCGAAATATTACGGAAATCTTTGAAAAAAGTATGTTCCAAATACTTGACATCAAATGGATTATTGCGCGCAGACTCAATAATTTGAACATAGTCCGCAGGAACATTTATGATTCTATTACGCATTCTCCGTTCTATTAAAGAATGCATAGCATCCACTTCCATTTGTGTATGGCCGACTTCTAAATATTTCTGCTCGATGGTTATTTTGTTTTTAACTGCCATATTTAATAGCGCATTTGACATAGTCACATTGCGATTTTGATAACCACAGCCATCCGAATAAATAATAATACGTATATCTGTTTTGTTTTCCACTTTAGGTAGAATCTTTTTCTCAATAAAATATGTCCAAATAGAAGCAAACTCATCTGCATTAAGCCCCCCTTCCGTTTCATTCCATACAAAACAATAGCCATCTTTGCTGATATTATTATAAAAGCACAGATTATGCACTTGAAGCTTTGTTTTGTAGTACAATGTGCTGACATTTGACTTAGGTGCCATTAAAACTGCTTGAAGATCTACTGTGAATACAAGACTATTATTCGCTTTATCTGTTTGTTTTTCTTTCCTAGCTTCTTCTTTTTTCAATACATGTAATTGATAATCATGTTCTTCCATTGTCCCAGCCTTATATCTTGCACATATTTCACATTCGTCCTTTTTGGGTCTAAACAGACAAAGATTTCTCGATGACATAAACTCACAGAAAGTAGTTTTAGATAGCGGTTGTGTGAGGTGCGATTTGCACCAGTCAGATACGTAAAACTTATATAAATCCATTTTTGTTTTCCAATCAGTTTGCAGATATTTTTTGGAAGATGAAGCCCGACAGTAATGAGATTCCATTGTTGGTAGAGAGTCGAAATAATCGGTCATTGATTTTTGCCTGTTTACAAAAGGGTTAACTCTATCTCTGTTAACTCTAAGTTGACTAGGAATGCAAGTATTATCTTTAATTCTATCTTTCCAAGCAATAACAGTCATTCTTACAATGCCCAAAGTATTTAAATACGTAGTTTTGCAAACTCTTACATAACTACCATCAGCTGTTTTTAAATTATACTTGAATGACTGAGCTCGTCGAGAACTATCAGACAGTTTTCGATCCCTATGACGTTTTGTTGGAGCTGATTGAACAGTACCATTAACAAATATTTTCTTCTCTCCTCATGTATATATTTTCCAAAATTGGTTGAATAGTTTCATTCTTTCTTCATCTTTTATAATGCCACACTTGATTATGCCCGTTTTTCTGCTACATTTGCATCTGTCTTTTAAACGCTTTGGTTCTCTTAAACTTTCATAGACCCATTTAGATTTTTTTTATATATAATTTTGCCATTATATTGAGCCTTTTTCGCGCAATTTTTTATTTTTTTCTGCAAACCAGGTATTATTATTTACTTGAGTTCGTCTTTTTCTGAATTTACTCTTCTCAGGCAAGGAAGTATCGCTATCGTTTTCTGAACTTGATGAGTATGGAACTAATTTAGGATCGCCAAAATTATTACTAAAATTGGATATTAAATCGCAGTTTTCTATATAAGTATCATTAAAATTTTCTCGCTGCGATGGATCGTAAACCCTAACAGTATCACAAATTTTTAAAGAATGTGTATTGCTAATTATGTTTGCATTTTCACTAGGTACGTCAAATGTAGTAAAAAAATCAGGAACATCAACTATTTCAATCTGTGCATTTTCTACTAGCGAGTAATGTTCAATGTAATCTTCCAACGGTACATTTAAACTAAATTCAGTAGGATTGTCCATCATATTGATAACATTGTTTAATGTATTCGTGTATCTACTATTCTGATCAGGATCAAAATTATTGTTAATAATGGTATTTCCCTTATTAAGCAATATTTCTTGACGCGTAGTAAGAGAATCGCCATGTTGTTCTGTATTAAGAGCTAAACTGATAAGCTTCCTAGCCCTATCTGAAGCCATCTGTGGATAAAACAAAAGCAAAATAAGCCACCACATCAAGCATAGCACATAAATAATTGATCCATGCGAAAATTGAACCCAAAACCTATTGTTTAAATATCTTTATCGTTACTATTGTGCCGTCGAACATCATTACAAAACCAAAAACTAATTTTAAAATAAAGCGTTAAAATACTAAAACAAAGTTACAAAACTCTTATGTAAAAAATAAAAATATACAACTCCTAAACAATATATGAAATAGTAAGAAATGAATTATGCTAACTCCCTTATCATACAAGTTTACATTTCATTTGTACTTTCGTATAAATTTTGCTTAGATATGTGTATCAGAACTATAAATAAATTATAGAATAATACTTACATTTTACAAAAAAAATACAGTCATGTGTAAATCTTCAAAAAACCTTATTTTTTAGAATTAAACTCTCGGAAACACTGATAGTACTGCTCACACTGCTAGAAGATGGCGTCGAATGGCGGGAGTTAACATGATTTCCCGCGTGATTTGACAGGCGTGGAGTTAGCATAAAAGATTGACGCGCGAAATCTATAACCTGGGTTTAGTTTGCGTATTAAGCATATTTGACGATTATGCGCTATTTTTTTTCTCTTTCGTTTGATACCAAAAAGTCAATTTAGCCTAAAATGGAGTTAGCAACTTAGAACTTTTAGCCGAGGATATATATATATATATATATATATATATATATATATATATATATATATATATATATAGTTATTAATTTGTATTGTATATGTATATTTTCATAAAGTGCACACTGTGACTACGTCTATTTCCTTCAACTATCCTTCAATAGGCCTCCTGGAAGAATTTTCATCATGGAATAAGCAGTGCCTTTGCACATAATTATGTCTTTACATTTTCCTATCGAAGTATGTGTGTATATAGATAAATAAATAGGTATAATAAAAAATAAAACGAAAGATTAAGATAGATGGTGAAATGACACAACTTCACTAACATCTGCTAGGTGTGATGATGTTGCCTACGCAAATACAGCTGTTCGTAAATACAACTGTGTGATAACCGCACACGAATTGTTTGCGGCAATTGAATGGAACGTTTGCTTTTGCAAATTCTATTTACAAAGTACAAACCACCAACAGCTAATTACGCGTTCATTTCGAGCGAGTCTGATCAGAGAGGACATGTATTTATTTATACTAGTGTAGTGGACCCTAATGGTCGAAAGTCATATATAAGTCGTAATTCAATGAATTTTAAGTTTGTACATTAAGTAATCTGTATTTCACTTTCATCTTTCATCCACAAATAAGGTAACAAACAAGCACCGTCCACCTGATGGTAAATGGATGCTGTGGACCATAGACATATATTTGGTACTTTTGGTGAAAGTATTTACCGTAAACCATTTTTTTTCTTCAAATGGAATGAAATAAAATATTCAGAATAATAATTGGGTGATGTGCTGCGGGCTGAGGGACAAATATATGTAGGGCGGATACATTTGTCCCTAGTCGTTGGTATTTGTGGCTCTATCTTCTAGGATCCATGTTCAATTTATTCATATAAAACGCCTCCACGATACAAAATAAATTCGTTATTCTGGCTAAGTTTTATTTCTTAAACAAAATTATTTAAAATAAAATCATTATTTGTTTATAAACCAATTCGATATTGATTATAAAAAATACTTAATAGTTAATAGTAAATAGTTAAAGTTTGGTACCGATCACCTTATCCCCATGGATTATTATCATTCCTAAATGTCTTCATATTATAAAAACCCTTTTTATAATATACAATCCTTTATTTAATACATTTCTGGAATATTATGAATTTTCTGGATTTTTTTGTGCCCCAAGTATGAAGTACTGACACTGTGGAGTCGGGTAACTGGTACCAGTAACTAGTGTCTGTTCCTCTAATTTACAAAATGAATGTTTAAATTACTTTTAAATATTTTTGTTGTTTTAGGTCTTATTACATAATTTTTTTAAATACTTATATTTCTTTAAAATACTTATGTATATTGCGACTCCTGATCATGAGATCTCGGTTCAAGCAAATAAAAATCAGTTTATTGCGTTTTTCCGACAAGAAATTTTTATTTCTTAGTGACTCTTTAGGTTTCAATTCGTAAATTGGTATAATAATTAGAATGCTATAGAATAAATTAACTTTCTGAAAAAATCTAAAAACAGTTGTTATGATAGAAGTAGGTAACAGTTCTCCCGGATCAATAGTATCTATAGGCGTTCCTCAGAGCTCAATTTTTGGCCCCTTCCTGCCTTTAGTTTATAATAACGACTTATCTTACTTGGTAGGGATTAACCATGATATATATTTTTATTTGCTGATGTTACTAAGTTGATCTTCCGGCTTAAAAGCCAATTGTTAAAATATGACGAAGTAAATGCTATATTGAAAGTAGTACCTACAGTGGTTTAACGTCAAAAATTTGCTTTTAAACGGTAATAAAACGAAATAATACCACACCTAATGTTAAGCAGGTGAATAGTATTGTGCTTTTAAATGGGGATTTACTGTGCAAAAGTCACACACAAAATTTTATTTTTTGTATTACTGTTACAGCCTATTAAAGTTCACTGCTGAACATAGGCCTCCCCATAGATTGCGTCATGTGGGGGGGTATGTTCCATAGTTGCCACGCTTGTCAAACAAGTTGGCAACCGCAATTTTTTGTTTAGTCGATATTAGGAAGCCGCTTGTTGCCCATCTCCTAATTTGTTTCCCTCTGTGGGCTCTTACGACACCTGCGTGATTTTTTTGTATTTTTATCACTAAATTGCGTAAATTTAATAAAAGACGTCAGCTGTGTCTGGTCAAATTTCTTTTAAAATAAAGCTCATTGATCTCAAAATCTTGTCACAAAAACGGAATAATTCTCGTGGAATAAAAGGGATTTTAGCAAAAACATCCTTTCACAAAACCCGCTGATATTGCCGTAGTGTTATAAAGAAAAGGGTAAGAATGGCGACGAGATTTCTTTACGTTGTTAGCATTCGAAACATTCATATTACAGAAAGCCTCAATTACTCTAAAATTATATTCGGAGTGGATAACAAAGAGCTTTATTATCACCACTCGAGGTGTTCTCAGCGTTTTATGTACAGCATCTTAATATATATAAATTACGTGTCACGTTGCTTGTCCGCGATGGACTCCTAAACTACTTAACCGATTTTAATCAAATTTGCACACCGTATGCAGTTGTCCAACTTGAGAGTAAGATAATTTTTTGCAGAGTCCGGAATATAATATCAACTATTATTTCCTATGACTAAGGGTATACATTTCTTTTTTTTATAGAAGAGGGGGCAAACGAGCATGCGGCTCACCTGATGTTAAGTGAGTACCGCCGCCCATGATCAACCGCAACACCAGGGGAATTGTAAGTGCGTTGCCGACCTTTTAGAAAGGAGTAAGCTCTTTTCTTGAAGGTCCCCAGGTCGTATCGGTCCGGAAAGATCGCCGGTGGTAAACTATTCCACAGCGAGGTTGTACGCGGAAGAAAACTCCTTTTGAAACGTGTACAGTGGTGGACCGCCAAGCATCCAGATGGTGTGGATGGTATTGGGACGTTTGCCGCGTAGTGCGTTCACGAAATTTGGCGGCTAGGATTAATCCGAACAATTCCTTTCCCCATGGTATATGCGAAAGAAAAGAAAGAGATGCAACATCTCTTCGCAGCGCCAGTGAATCGAGCCGATGGGCAAGCACTCGGTCGTCGACGATTCGAGCCGCTCTGCGCTGGATGCGGTCAAGTGGAAGGAGCTGGTACTGGGGAGCCCCAGCCCAGAGATGGGAACAGTATTCCATGTGCGCCTTGTAAAGTTGCAGGCGGTGTGCCGGCATGAAATACTGTCCCGCTCTGCACGCCAAGCTTTTTTGAGGCCAATTTGGCATTCTCTTCCAAGTAACCAGGAAACTGCACGTCACTCGATATGTCGACGCCGAGGATTCTGATACTGGCTGAGGCAACAAGGGGAGTGCCTTGAAACTGAGGAGTTATGACAA
This sequence comes from Parnassius apollo, assembly GCA_907164705.1. Classification (NCBI taxonomy): domain Eukaryota; kingdom Metazoa; phylum Arthropoda; class Insecta; order Lepidoptera; family Papilionidae; genus Parnassius; species Parnassius apollo. The sequence continues at coordinate 790,797 of CAJQZP010000095.1, read as the reverse complement.
AGGGGTTCACCTGATAGTTACCGAAAACAGTGACCAGTAGATACCGAAATCTATCCTCGACTATGAATAAAAATGCAAATGCGTTGTCACTTTTAAGGACAAGGTAAAACAAGCCGAAATACGGCATTCTTGCCCGCTCGAACTATACAATTATTTGCTGTTGTCATAATTTAACTGCAGCGTGCCTTTACTCGTTAAAATATTACTTTGATGCATTGCTATTTTGATTTGGTTTTGATTTGCTTTTTTATAGAATAAATGTAACAAACGAGCACACAGTTCACCTGATGGTAAGTGGATGCTGTGGCCCACAGGCATCATTGTCACCGCTGAGGATGAAGATGGAATGCCTCGGTTTCCAGTAAAAAAAGGTCTCCGTATCTCTCACCATACGAAATACAACAAAAGATATGTTGCTATTTTACTCTAGTTTTCTATGAGAGCATGTTCCTTTCCCGATGGAGTCGATCCTTCCGTGCTACAACCATGACGTAGCTGCAGCGTGGCTCTACCGCGCATGGAACTTAACGTCTGTTCTGAAATAATGCTGCAAATATCTTTTCATTGACAGATGTGTGATGATATGAAAAAAAAATGTGAATTCATGAGACAGGCTAACTTTAAAATGACGCATATGAACGGTTGTGCTTTCAGCTCAATTTCGTAACTAGCTGCAATGTTTACTAATTAAATGAATCTAGAAAAAAAATATTCTCAGCTCGTTTTCCAACAGCATCATTTGCACAATATTGCCTCGTTGATTTTATGAAGCTATTTCATTAATGACTTCACAGTCGGTAACGGCAGCTAGGCACTCGTCGCTGTATTGTTTAAATACCTCGTTACTAAAGTTCAGTTGCGTTCCCCAGTTTAATGGTCTCGTTGGAAATGAATTTCTGGCGAGATTTATTTAAACATAAAATAGATAACGGTGATCTTATAATTACTCGAATACCAAAAATTTTATAAAGCTAATTTTAAACTAAAATACCTTAATAAACACACTGAAGTGATAAAATGAGGCGATGATTATCTTACACCGCCACCACACGGTATCATCATCATCATCTGAAGGCTGTAATCCCTTTACAAGTCCACATACATAGTCCTCCCCAAGGAATGCCACGAAACACGGTTTTGACCCACCTACATCCACCGACTTTCTGCATATCTTACCAGATCGTCACCGGTTTACGATACAAGGTTGCTCGAAAATCACACGGCATGACAATAGTTACTTTAAAATTAATTAACCTAAGGTAATAAAATTTTTACAACATCATTAAGTTATAGCATACATACGTGCCTCTAATACACTTTTTACTTGGTGGAGCCATGCTGAAGCTACATTATAGTTGTAGCCCAAATGGGTTCACTCGACCAGGGAAGTTTCACGCTCTTACATAAATCCAGCGTAAAATAGCAGCTTAATGCTGCTGTGTTTTTCACATCGTGAGTGTTAAAAACAGAGAAATGAGACATGCATTTTATTTCTATTTTAGTTGTCAGGGGTGACAACGCATCTGCGTTTTGATTCATAATTGAGATGTAGATGTCTGTGAGCCATAGCATTCCGTTACTATCAGGTGGACCGTGTGCTCGTTTCTCACTCTTATTATATTTAAAAAAAACACAACTAAACACTAATTACACATTTTCTTAATACCTTAATACCCTCACTAGGTCAAGTTTACATTTTACTCTATAAAGAATATTTATTTTCATACTTGTAACTTGTAAAGAACTTAGCAAGAGATGTTTGACCCGGCAACCAAGACCTCATTTTCGTGGCAATTTAACTACGTTGTAACGTCTGACAAATAGCAGGCTAATGTTATAAGCCGAGGAGGCCGGGACGATGCCAGGATCCAATTGCTAAGTATAGTGGCCTATCGGTAGAGAGCTCGTTAACGCCCTAATGTAATTTCCAGCAACAGTTGTTTATGAAATTGACTGCGGAAGAGATCGGAGTCGCCCCTTGTTTACGACGAGGGTGCCGTCTTTTGATTACTCGAGGGAATTTATACTATTGTGCAAACTAATGCACATACAATCTTGCAAGCCCGGGTTATTGTCGACATCTGTCGACTTTCGTCCACGTTATGAATGCACGAGTGCTATCACTGGCTTAATAGGAATCTAAATTAAAAAAAAAGAAATATTACTACTTATCAACTCATCATTAAAAATTATGTACCTATGCAAAAAGGATATGTATATATATATATATATATATATATATATATATATATATATATATATAATTCAAAGCATTTCTATAAATACAGTACGTGAAGGTAATATGGTCACCCGGTTAATATGGGCATTTCTTATAATACAAAAACTATAGCCTTGTTTGTATAGAAGGCTCTATGATTCGATAGCGGTGACAATGATGTCTGTGGGCCACAGCATCCACTTACCATCAGGTAGACTGTGTGCTCGTCTGTTACATTTATTCTATAAAAAAGCAAATCAAAACCCATTGAGCTATTATGTACTACGTACTAGAGGAGACACTGCATTCAGCTACTCTGTTCCACTCAACTGCGGTGCATGCACTGCACTTTAATCAGTCACTCGCTAGGCGCTTGTAGAGTTGTCACGTGTTGTGTTGATTTAAAAAAAAATCTCTTGATAAAAATATGCCGTCTTGTGTACTTAGATATTGCACAAATAATTCAAGAAATGTCAGAAAAACCAAGGAATTACTTTTCATCGGTTAATAAGATACTTATACAATAAAAAAGTATTATAAATTAATAATAAAGCAAATTATTCCTAAGACGCCATCTCGTATCATTGAATATAGATTATGAAATTAATATGTTCAGATGCGACATTTCTGTGGGTACTTAAGTTTAGGACGAATATATTATTATACTACACATTTTTTTTTGTAGAAACATATAAGTTATTATAATTAAGCTAAATTTTTCATGTTTAAATCTGCTTATTATTCTTTTATTTATAGGTTATTTTTAGGTTTCCACTTCAAAGTCAAAGTGGAATAAATTCGTCCATTTTTAACTCTCGCGTGCCCAGCATTTATGAACGATTATTTACAACATTTATGATTCTAATTTAAATAAATATATTTGTAATTTAAATTTTATGTTAATAAGTTTTGTTAAACATACATTTAGTACGTTTTTTTATATTTGACATAGATACCTTTTAAAATATTCAGATAACAATATCATCAAAATGTAATTCTGACATAATATTATGTAATATTATATTAAATTAGCACATATACAAAATAAAAAACAATTTAAAAAATTGTAAGTACTCGATATAATTAACAATACAATATAAATAAACAATTATTACATACTGACCATTCTACTTACGTATAATCTATAATAACAAAAACTGACCGCGCAAGCGCAAAGCGCGTTTATACCAACTGCGCATGCGCGACTCTACTATTACCGCGCATGCGCGAAGACATAGAAGTAGCGCACAATTTTTGTTTGTAATAGCTTCTCTAGTACGTAGTACATTATAACTCAATGTCAAAACCAAATCAAAATAGCAATACATCAAAGTAATATTTTAACGAGTAAAGGCACGCTGCAGTTAAATTATGACAACGGTAAATAATTGGGTGCGTTTGGCAGAAAAAAGCGCTAGCAAGCGCTTATAAGCGCTAAAATAGTTTTCGGCCAGGACACGATTGCTACTTCAGTAGCGCTGACACAATCCGCCATTTTGCTTATTTAATTTGTTTGTTTTGAAGTAGAGTTTATAAGTTGTTTTGTGCAATATTAGTTTTAAGTAATATAATGACATGAATAAACATATACATGCTATTAAAAACTCATGATTGGTAAGTTTTTAATATGCATATTTTACAAACATATATTTAAATTAGGTTAGATTCCCCCGGTTAAAACTAACATCGTGTCCTGGAGGAAAATAGCTACTTACGATTTGACAGCGCTTACCGATTACGATCGCCATTTTGCTTACAAGCGCTTGCTAGCGCTTTTTTCTGCCGAACGCACCCAATGTATAGTTCGAGCGGGCAAGAATTATTTCGGCTTGTTTTACCTTGTCCTTAAAAGTGACAACGCATCTGCATTTTTATTCATAGTCGAGAGGTATCTACTGGTCACTGTTTTCGGTTACTATCAGGTGAACCCCTTTGTCGTATCTCCTCAGTTTCAAGGCACTCCCCTTGTTGCCTCAGCCAGTATCAGAATCCTCGGCGTCGACATATCGAGTGACGTGCAGTTTCGTGGTTACTTGGAAGAGAATGCCAAATTGGCCTCTAAAAAGCTTGGCGTGCAGAGCGGGACAGTATTTCATGCCGGCACACCGCCTGCAACTTTACAAGGCGCAGGTTCGTCCGCACATGGAATACTGTTCCCATCTCTGGGCTGGGGCTCCCCCAGTACCAGCTCAGTCAATCAAATAATATAGGGTCATAGGATGCTGTTTTATCGACGCTATTTTGACAGTTGACATTATAGTAAATATTTTAGTTGATTTAGTATGGTGTAGTGTAGTTAGTTTTTTAAGTTGAATTTTTGAGGTATTTCCAATTAGTGTCAAAGTTTGTTTGCTATTGTTTTCTTAATATAATAGTATAAGACTTTATGTTTTTGTCTTTGTCCTCGTTCTAGTTTTGGTTGATTAGGGCGGCAAAGCTTAAGGTGACCATATTACCCCCCCCCCCCCCACGCACCTTACCACGACTACTAGTAAGCACGAAATGAGATAATGGATTCTATTATGCCACCATACACGGCTAACCTGACCTTATCATCACCTTTACGTTAAGAATGAACCCACTGACGCAATTCTTAAAAAAATTTCTTAATGTCACTACGCTGGGCCGGTGACTGGGTGGTGCGATCTTGTAGAAACTGACACCGATATCCGATACATTCATACTCATGAAGCGCCTGCCGTTTTCCAACCTGTGGGCTCAGTTTTTTTTTTTTTTCATTAATAGAAAGCGTTACCGTGGGGATACTAGGATTTTGCTTCTGTGTCATGGAGGCAGTTTACATACATACATAAATTGCACAAATGTAAACATCCAGGCCCGGAACAATAACTTGTAGGTCACACAAATACTTGTTCCGTACGATGCCTGATTTCTTTAATTAAAAAACAATTCGTTTTATTTTACGAGCTTTTTTGCAATAAATTAAGTACATGAACAAAATATAAACAAAATATCGGTACATTTATTTATGAACCCTTTAATTTTTTTTTTCTTTTTTAGGCATCCTTAGTTGGATCTCTGTTGTTCGAAAATAAAGTGATTTGATTTGATTTGATTAGTTGCTAAATGAATAGTTTTTAAGTGTATGTTACCACAGCAATCGATCGATCGTCGATCGATGGTGGAATGCATAAGTCGACGTTAATCGATAATTTATAGCACACGGTGGTATCGATCGATAGTAGAATGGATTGGTGATGTCGATCGAGCTGCTTGATTACTCGAGAACCCGCCCCGCTCCCCTGACCGTATATTGAAAGTAGGGACGCATTCTATACCGATACCGATATGTCGGCGATACTCGAAGTTTGCAGTGTGTGTTTGTTTGAAGTGTCAATTTTCTCCGCAAAACTTAAGAATACATTGTTTTTTAAACAAAAATCTCATCAATGTTAATTTTATTTACCTAAACTATTAACAAATCTCAACCTTTCCATAGTTTTAAACGTTTTTATTTAGTTTGTTCTGTTATTTGTTCTTTTTATATTAATAAAAAATAACCAGACTTGTGTTTTATTTATTGTACCTTCATATTTGAATTCAATAAGCGTATCGCTATCATTATCGGTATCGTATCGGCAAAAAGGCGTATCGAGGCATCCCTAATTGAAAGATGCTGAAGCCCACAACCACGGTAATATTATCTATATAATATTACCGTGCCACAACCACATCGATTAATAATGTCGATTGATGTCGATTGATATTTGAACAAAGTTTTATCGACCAGTATCCGTCGATCAGCTGAAGCTACCATGCCAATCGATCGACGTCGATCGATTTATTGGTCGATCAATGACATCGATTGACGATAGATCGAATCGGTTTTATATGAACCTCGTATGTAAATACGTATCGTTATTTTTTTGATTCTTGAGTATTTTCAGGGGCATTAGCCCCTGAGCTACCACGGCTCACGGTTGTTAGTCTATGCTTATATTTATTTTAAAAAAAATTAGTCTAGTGGTTATAAACACGGTTGCTGATTGTAAGGTCCTAGGCTTGAGCCCGGGTCGGGCTAAAATCAGTTATTGGGTTTTTCTGACAAGCAATCCCGGCGTCAGGAAGTTGGCGGCGTTTCAGCCCCGTGCCTCTGAAAGCATGTAAATCCGTTGGCTTTGTGCTTGATCTCTCTCCGATCGTGTCGGATTAACGTCCCATCGGACTACAAGAGCGAGGGAATAGAGAGTGTCCTTGTGCTTGCGCATACACTCGGACACTGTAAACCTGTCCTCCGCAGATGATTAGCACTCGTTGAGGCAGGCCGCCGTGACCGAAATTCGGTCTGGAGGACATTATTATTATTGTATAAAAATTCAAAATCCTGTATACATATATACATATATATCCTGTTATCCAAAAATTGCTCTTAATTTATTTGTGCATGAATTTGAATCGTATTATAGTGGTGTTTAAAGTTTATATACTATACACAGATAGTATTATAGTACCCTCGTTGCGATCAACGGGTGTCTAATTAGTGATTCCGGTCCGGGCAGCGGCCGCTTCGCAACATCTTCATTCTGAGAATTGAAACATTAAACAAACTAGTCACGGCTCCAAACGAAATACAATTCAAAGGCGCCGTTCTTCAACGCGCACTTTAAACGGAACGAGGACATAAATCATAGTTATTTGAACATCCTGTAAATGATTCGGAAAAGTAGAAAATTGCGATGGGATGTGAAATTTTCGAAATTATCTTCAAATTCTTGTTGTTGACCCTTTTTGTCAATTTAACTAAAGGGGTAGAATAAAATAAAAGCCTTTTTTTGTAATTTAGGAGCGATTTTCTGCATTATTTTTCTTCTTCTCTCTAAAAGCTTCGGTACTTTTCTACCGACTACAAAAAAGGAGGAGGTTCTCAGTTCAACTGTATTTTTATATGTATTACCTAAGAACTTTTTTCTAGGTGAACCAATTTTGATGATTCTTTTTTTATTGAAAGCTGGTGCTTTATGTGGTCCCATATAAATTTAAATAGGATGTGACCAGTAGTTTTGAGTTATCCTTAATAATGAGCATTTAATTGACTTAGACTATATTGATCATATTCTCATTTTAATTATACTGAAGTCGGTTTTACAAAATTTAAATTTTACCACTTGCTTAATTGAATCGAGCTGGCCAAAAAATTATGCATAAGAAGTGATTTTTATTCTGCAGCAAATTTTGTAGAATAGATAAAAAGCAAGCTTACAACTTACGAGCGTAAAATACGCTGTGTTTTATATGGTGAGTGTAGAGAACTGGAGACCCTATTTACTTTAAAGGAGACATTCCATCTTAGTCTTTACCAGTGATAATGCATTTGCATTTTGATTCGTAATCGAGGAAAGATGTAGATGTCTATGGGCCACAGGAACCACTTACCATAAGGTGGACTGTGTGCTCGTTTGTCACCCTTCTCCTATGAAAAAAAGACAGCTAGATTACTTTAGATTTTCCATAGCATAGTGTCGTATGGAATCTTGCTATGGGATACATACTGGCGTCTGCCATTGAAACTCTTTTTGTTTTGCAAAAGAAAACCATAAAACATATTTTATTGCCTAAACCCGAAGGAGTAACTTAGATAAAAATAACAATGGCGAACGCCCATACAAATTTTTATGTCACGTAATCTGGAAGCGTCTTTACTAGTCGTTCACTTCATCATAGTACATCAAAAATATCAAAAGCGATTCACCATCTTTCCCTGAGATTGTTTGTCTAAAATTTTTTTAACGACAAGGCCGGGAATAATTGTTACGAGGCTTTAAAGATTTGTAGGTTATGTGAAATTATAACACTTAAATGGTTCAAGATTTATTATCAATTTATGAGTTTTTACCTACAGGATTTCAATAATTTAATCTTATATTGATGTTCAATTAATAATTATTCACCATTAGGTATATTACTGTTCCAAAGTTATTTTTGAGTAATCAACTTGTGGAGCAGATTAAACTCTCTATTATGGAATTTATTCGCCTATTAAGGAATTCACTGCAGAGAATTCAGAATAATATGTTTAGCCAAAGTACAAGTTCCACTTTAGAACTAGATACGAAATGAGGTGTAATATTTGACAGATTACATAGCGGGAAGTCAATTTGTTTGAAAAATGTAAAGGTTAATGTTTCTTTATATACTATTAGTTATATTTTACATGAATTTGATTAAAACCAAACCACAGATATTCACAAAAGTTGAAAAAAAAAAGAGTTAAAAGTGTGCAAAAAATTAAAGAATAAACTCCTGAGGCATTGTTTTGTGTATTAATATAATACTATAGAAAGTGATAAACTTTTACTCTCAATTAAATTACATTGTGTAACAAAAAACTTCGCCTGTGTTAACAGGCGACATCTGGTGAATGGAAGATTATTAGCCCTCATTGGATTGAAACTATTTATCAATATTATTCGACAAAGGTAAATAAAACAAAAAATTAATCATACAACATTTATTCGTCATCACCTTCCCTAATAACTACACCATCTAAAAACTCTGCCGGTGCCGAAATATGTTGCTGATGTCTGGCCCATCCTAAATACGAGTACCAAACTAAGGTCATGACATGTACGCAACAGCCTACTGTGCGCCGACCTACTAAACAGCTACAGCAGTACTCTGCGATATATATATATATATATATATATATATATATAATATTGCCTCCGGGTTACATGCCGTGACTTAATTTTGCCTCCATATTCAGATGGATCGAATTGCTCACTACAGATTTCTATTCTATATCCGCCATGGAAATGCACATGCTCGCCGTAATATGAGCGAGCTTGTTGAATTTGGTACGTTCCCAGGGCGAACAAAATCAGATCTTTCATTTCTAATATTGGAAAATATAAAATGTTATCCCTATCTGCAGTAATACTTTGAAAGTAGGATGTGCGTCTGTTCATATTTCGATCTTCAACCATATTAGCCAGATTATTTTCGAAATTCATTCGCTGCCTAATTATTTCTAATATTTCTGTGGCATATGTATTATCTACAAAGCGAACACCAAACCTGTTTAACAGAGCCGCTGCTATTTGGAAGCTTTGCATCATATGTGGTAAAGACCTATGGAAATATTCTTGTCGAAATATTTTCAAATCCCTTTTAAAATGTCCATTCACGGCCTCTACCACCCATCTGCAAATTGTGACACAGCGACTCCGATTGGCTTGAGCAGTAGTGAGTTGGTGTTCACCTTCTATCAAAGATTCTGGCATATATGGTTTGTACCCACATCCTTCTAACAAACTTATACTGTCTCTGAATCCCCTATCCAAGATAAATATATCATTCTCTCTAAAATATGATCTTAAGGCAGAACTCTCACTGAACAAATTGGTCATTATTTCTGCATCTGATGTAGTTGCTTTGTATGGGCCAAAACAATCAACAATATATCCATCACATGCGACAATCATGAATGGTTTTAATAAGTTTCTATATTTGTGATGGGAGTTACTCTGTTTTTGGAACATGTAGTTTGAACTTTTATTTATGTATATATATGTTCCATCACAAATTACAATAGCATTTGTGTTGTTTTCATTTTCATAAAGGCCATGTGGTATTGTTAACTTGTGCTCCAGCAGTTGCTCTCGCGTTAAATGGTTTATTCCCAAGTTTTGGGGTACAAAATCTAGGAGCAAAATCTCTCTTATTTTGTCTATTAAATTCTCTAGTGTTCTGCGTGGCACTTGTACTAAAGTGGTAATTCTTTCATCGGAATCCCCTGTCCTCATCTTCATTAAAAGTGCTGCTAGGCCTAAGCATCCTTTTCGTGCTTCATTTATACGCGGACCTTCTTCTAATATACTGTTGAACTTTTCTTTGGTAAGTCCAATCCAGTATTCGAATATTCTGTCATCCATTTCAAGAACATTTTCGAAGTCCAATATTGTATTAATTTTAATAAAAGAAAATACATGTTGCACTTGGTCTGCAGTAAAAGTGTCCAAACTATTTGCAGAATCATATAAAGTCTCCCATAAATTGCTACTAAAATGTTCACTGCAAACACGAGCTAGTTTAGGTATGTAGTAGTTGTGATTGCTTAGAACTATAGCACGGAGTTTGTCACTGATGCCATGCAATGTGGTACTGTTACAATCGTTGAACACACAACGTTTGTTGTTGTTAGCCGCTCTTCTATAATCTGGTAAAGTTAATCCATTTGGTGCACGACTCACTTCTTCATTTGAAACAGATGGCTCCACCTCTGCTACTACAGGCATATCTGCTGTTGACGACTCCTCAGTTGCAGATTGCGGTCTGTTAACATCATGGGTACGACGGGCCTCTCTTTGAGTGCGCAACCAACAAGGGTGACATACCTTATCAGTTTCTGTAACCTAGAAATAAAAAAATACTTTAGTGAGAATGCTGAACAATTTCTTTTTAAATAAAATGTGTGGGAAAACAGGCATATCATTATTTTACATGGTAGAGCCATGTTGCAGTTATATTAACAGTATAGTTGTAGCACGAATGGATGGATGGAGAATGGACGATGATCGGCTCGACCGGGGAAGGACCACGCTCTCACAGAATACCAGAGTCAAATAGTAGCTTAATGCTGCTGTGGTTTTTCCGTTTTTTTAATACACGTTTACTTTAATTACACACAACTTTCATCAAAAAACTGGCAATTATTAGCAATTAAGCTAATATTTTGGTATCGTAGTCCGCGCAGACCACTAGACTAAGACAGCCATCAAAAAATTTAAATATACATAGCATACCTGTCTTGGAGCAACCCTGTTTTCAATAATGGTAAACATCAACTGTTGCAGGTCCGTAGGGTTATCTCTCAATATTCTGTCACTTTGCCTTCGCAAAATGGAACACCCACATAAAAGGCATACACTAGCGTGGCCTTGGTGACTTGGTCCAGGTTGTTGGTCATCAATGCCAGATATTTCTTGTAAACTATGATTTACACTTATCATTGCTAGATCTCTGCATGCTTCACAGATATAGTCATCTTCGGTAATCTGAAAAATAAAAGTACTTGTTATTAGGATGTTTATTAGGTGTCATCCGTACATAGATCTATGCAAAAAATTTATTGTAATCTATTGTGTTTGGTAATGGCAACAGACGAGAGGTTAAATGTTGAGTTAAAGTGTCATCCATTGTTCATCATAATAATTTATGTGGCAATCATATTATGTATAATGGGTGCAGACTATTTTTAAAACAATTAACATTGATCATTAAAAACTCAGCTGGACATACCTATAATAGATTTATTATTCTGATAAATATAAGATATTACGGTTCCTTAGAATAAATACTTACGATTTGTGGATACACCCAGCTACAGAGTAATGTGGTAACTCTTATGTCGACTTCCAAAGCACGGTATCGACGCAGTGTATTAACGCATATGTTGCAATTGATGCACATAATGCGAGTAACTCTGCCACGATCGCTCATCATGTCTGAATGAAGTAATCCTGTGACAACAAGATCCAAATCGTAGGGCACAAATCGGAGTCCAGATGAGAACAGCGCAATGTCGTCGGGTGTAGCAGTATCGGAATCCTTGGGCACGCAATATTCACACAATAGAAAATCAATATCGGATAAGTCCAATGGCAGTCCAGGTCGAATAAAAATAAGGAAATCAAAAGGCAAAACCAAAAACACAAGACACAAGCAACACAAACGCCGCGAAAGCAGTGTGTGTGCCATAGATTACTGTATATATACTAGAGAGTGTGTGCGATGTGAGTGGGCGCAGTGTTGCCAGATGCCTTGAACCTTTTATCTGTATTAGAAACTGCTAAAATCTGTATTAAATCTGTATGCTATTTAAACTTAAAATCTGTATAATCTACCAAACTACCAAAATAGAGTGATTGATCATCATTATCATCATTGCTTCTTTTGAAAAACAAGGAATAACTACTAACGTGATAAGCTGATAAGGTTTGATTATAGTTATTAAATGATTTTTTTATAGAATAAATTTGACAAAGGAGCACATAGTCTACCGATGGTAAGCGGATACTGTGGCCCATAGACATCTACATTTATCCTCGCTTAAGAATAAAAACGCAGATACGTTGTGACGCCAGAGGACTATGATGGAATGCGTCATTTCCACTAAAAAAATGGTCTGATTCCTACACTCACAATACGAAACATAGCAGTATTAAGCTGGTATTTTACGCTGGTATTCTGTGAGAGCGTGGTCCTTCCCCGGTCGAGCTGACTCATTCGTAATGCAACCATAGTATATTTTATACGTGGCTCTACCACGTATAAAATATACACTATGCACTAAATTTTTTATATAGCAAAATTGAAAACATTAATTTAAGCAAACGACATATTAAAACTCAAATATTTACAACAAATGAACATATAATTACTTTATTATTTCATCATATATATGTTATATATACATATTTTATAATACACTTTTAATTCTGCCATACTAACTAATTACGTCGTGAAAAAATAAAGTTAACCATAAAGAATAGATTTATGCAATGATGTGTGTAACGCAGTATCTATAATATATATCTATCATATCTATCTATAATATCTTATAGTCACTTATTTTGCTTCATTCTGTTTTAAGTTGAATATTACGGTAATCCAATCAATAGAGTTAGAAAACTCTGTATAAAAATCTGTATCCAGTGCTAATCTGTATCACTCACCGAAAATCTGTATAAATACGGGGAAATCTGTATATATGGCAACACTGAGTGGGCGAGACGTAACGGAAACGTCATTACGACCCTGTCATAATTGACAGGTGTGTTGCTATAGCATTTATATTGGGTGCGTTTGGCAGAAAAAAGCGCTAGCAAGCGCTTATAAGCGCTGAAATAGTTTTCGGCAAAGACACGATTGCTACTTCAGTAGCGCTGACACAATCCGCCATTTTGCTTATTTAATTTGATAGTTTTGAAGTAGAGTTTTTAAGTTGTTTTGCGCAATATTAGTTTTAAGTAATATAATGGACATGAATAAACATATACATGTTATTATAAATTCATGATTGGTAAGTTTTTAATATGAATACTTTACAAACATATATTTAAATTAGGTTAGGTTCCCCGGTTAAAACTAACATCGTGTCCTGGAGGAAAATAGCTACTTACGATTTGACAGCGCTTACCGCTTACGATCGCCATTTTGCTTACAAGCGCTTGCTAGCGCTTTTTTCTGCCAAACGCACCCAATGTATCTTACTAAACAAACTGAATTCCAAGAATATATAGAAAATACGACATATTTTTTTAATTAATCTTATGCCACTATTGTTTAAATGATATTTATAATCATTATATTATTTTATCGTAAACCAGATGCAACAAGATGAGGTGAAAATGATTTATAACTACGAAACTGAAATAATTATAAACTGGTCACACTAAGTGACAGAAGCGATATCCGTTCAATTTTTTTACAAATTTGATTACAATCAATTATGGAGTAAATAATCTAAGCAATTATGTCCCCAAAAAAGTAGTGATTTTTATTCCGGCTTTTACTAGTTTTGATGTTTATTTGATAAAATGCAATAATTTTTTTGATTACGTCCTATAACAATTATAACTCAAGACGCTTCAAAATATTTAACATATTATTTCGCCATTGTCCTTTAAAGAAATGAATATATTAACTTTGTGCTCTTAGTTATCTATGATAAATTTAACGTACTTTTGTACACAAAAACAAAAATAGATTTATAAAAGACAATGATGTAAAATCTGTAAATACTAGAAACAAATACAAGCCAATAATACGAGCTACTTGACTTTATAAAGTCTGTAATTCATTCACGGGGCAAGTTATACGCTTTTCCAAAAAAATGACAGAAAATATGTCCAGCGTGTCTATCAAGGAATTTTGATTATTTATTAAACAAAAGCTGTTTAAATGGGGTTAATATAATGTTAAAGTACACTTGATTAATATTATAGCGAAGATACAAGATCGATACCGTGCTGTTTCTAATGTAATATAATATTTATGTACAATGGTACAACATTATAAATTATTATTAATATTGAAACAGTCTCGCTAGGTTTCTTGCTAGTTCTGCCTTAGGCAAGGGTTGTTTTTCAAACTAGAGTTAAAAGCATAATTGACTCAATAAGTATTTCTTTAAATCTATATCCGTACATGCGGCGATCAAGCGGTAAGATCTGTACGTTAAGATAGTGTCGGTACACCCGGAGACGCACTTATTATTTTGCTTTTATTTCATTATATTTTGGTGTGTTGGTTAAATACTTAAATATTTTTCTATTCTCAAAATAAAATAGAATACTATTTTATTCTTATGGTTATTGTAATAAAATACGAATATATGTAACAAACACAAGTTAGATAGCAAAGAACTTATCACCACGGCGCGGCGCGGTGTTTTGTTTTTGTTTAATCTCCATACTTGAACGCGTCCGACAGTGACGTCTCTCATCGTCACGAACTGGCCGGGCGCGACATTACGCTCTGAGCTCTGTACCCGACAACTAGTGTCTAGTAATAAATTATTGTAATTACTCATTAAATGTACTACATCCTATCGCGGAGTTTCATTGTACTTCAAATCCTCAAGAAATTGAAGATCAGCGTAATCAATTGGTGACCCCGACGTGATTTAACGCAAGGAAAATTAGTATATCGAAGATTTTGGTTAAATACTATACCGAACTAAGGCGAACCCAACCTCAAGGAATCCGCCAGCCAGCAGCTGCAGCCATTGTTCCGAGGGAAGTTCGTTTAATTTTTCCTTATCATCATCATTATCAATCCTGCCTGTTTCAATTTGTGTAATTTATGTAAAGTGGATAACGCCTTTGGCAAAAATTATTTACTACCGTCAACTTTAAAATATAAAAACGCTCAAATTATTACTGGTTAAAAATTACATTTTACGTTAATTTAACAAATATTCTGCCACATATTTAAGGTATAACGCCAATTTAAGTTAATTTAATAAAATAAATAAGTAGTTTTATTTCATTTACGCAAACATTGCACTTCTACTTAACCTAGTGTTCATAATTTCAAAACAGTAGTTATAATCTTTATTTATTTCATTTCTTGGTTGCAATTAAATAAAAAATTATATTGCATGATAAATACAGTGGTACAATCTATGCTCATTTTCCAAGGCCCATTTAAAAGGATTTTAAGGAACTGTATTATTAAACATAGTTGCCGACTATTCCAGGTTTATTCCGGTAAGGAAGATTTGCTGTTAATTCCGACAAGAACAATATCTATCGCCGTGCAATCATCAGCTGCAAAACCAGTTTATTAACTCGTCGCTACATTGAACTAACGTAACGTATTCACTATTTATATTGTTTATATTGCATATTCAGTGCGAACAAATTTACCTGTTTGTATTTACTAGTAGAAAGTTATTTGCACCGTCATAATGAGTGAATTAAAAGAACTTATTAAACAGAGAGGTCATATTCGAGCTCGGCTCACACTATTTGAAAAATATTTAACACCGTTAATGCATTGTAAAGAAACTGATACATTGAAGATACATGAATTGAACCTTCGATTAAATAAATTACGGGACCTTTCATGTACCTTCGAGGAAGTCCAGTCGAAAATTGAGATGTTGGATGAGGATACAAGTAAACAAATGGAAGAACGCGAAGCAACAGATAATTTATTTTTTAATTTAATTGCTCAAGCTCAATCGTTATTAGAATTTTTTGAAGATTCAAATAAGGTTGAATCCTCATCCAACCAAATATGCAATAGTTATAGTAATTTAAAGTTACCACCCTTAAAGATCCAACCTTTTGACGGCGCTCCAAATAAGTGGCTTTCCTTTAGGGATACATATTTATCCTTAATTCACAATAATGAAAATATTGACGACATTACTAAATTTCATTACCTTAAATCATATTTAGAGGGTAATGCTTCTTCTGTGATTAACTCCGTTACTGTATCTTCTAAAAATTATGCGACCGCTTGGCAACTACTTTGCGAGCGATATAATAATAAACGTTTATTGATAAATGAGCATATAAAGGGGCTATTTTCAATCGAACCGTTACATAAAGAGACAGAGGCTGGTATTCGCAATTTAATTGATACGTTATCGAAAAATCTAAGTGCTTTAAATTCCTTAGGTGAACCCACCGACAAGTGGGATACAATTATTATTTATATGGCGTCGACAAGGTTAGACAGTGCGACTGCTAGGAAATGGGAGGAATTTCGAAGCAGTACAATTTCACCTAGCTTAGAGGAGTTTTATTCATTTCTTCGTCAACGCGCTATGGTTTTGGAAACTATGAATACTAGTAGGTCATGCAAAATTGAAAGACGTTGCAGTGTAACAAAAACTAATTCATTTTTTACTTCTTCTGCCCAGTCATCTGCTGACAAGCGGTGTGCAATCTGTAACCAAGGTCATAAACTACATGAGTGTTTAAAATTTAAATCTTTACCTGTTGAAGAGCGTATTTCTAAGGTTTCCCTTTTGAAATTATGTAGCAACTGCTTTCGCGGCGGCCATCAAGCATTTCAGTGCAGGCTGAGTGGCTGTAGAATTTGCAAGAAAAAACATAATACTCTATTACATAAACAATATTCTTCACAACATATACGCATGCAACAACTTATAACACAACAAAACAAAACTACACCACAACAAAATTTACAAGAACTAACAACATCTATTAATGATAACAATTCTACAAAAACAAGTGAAGCAAACTTACCTAATATTACAGTTGAATCCAATGTACCCAGCCCTTCCTCCCTTGTTTCCATGTCTGCTGTCTCCACAAATCAAGCACTTCTTTCTACTGCATTGGTAAAGGTGACGAACAATAACAAGATTTTTATATTGAGGGCTTTACTAGATTGTGGCAGCCAATCATCTTTTATTAGTGAAGAGGCTCAAAGTAAAATGGGTTTTAATAAAATAAAGAAATGTTACAAATGTGTGTCAGGCATAGGAAATACTGTTTTAAACATCACTGAACATTGCTTAATACAGATACATTCAATATATAATTCATTCAATACATCAGTTAAATGCTATGTTCTTCCCAAAATTACTGAGCATCTGCCTCGTGCCACAGTTTATTATCAAAAATTAGGTATTCCAAATGATGTACAACTGGCAGATCCAAAGTTTTATCAACCTTCCGATATTGATTTACTATTAGGTGCTGACATATTTTGGGCGCTGATTGGAACGGATAGAATAAATTTGGGGCCTCAGAGGCCAATTTTACTGGAAACACAATTGGGCTGGATAGTTGCTGGCCCTATGGGAGAAGGTTATTTTAACAGTAACAATTCAAATATACAGTGTAATTTTTCACATGAGGTTCGTAAACAGTTATCAAGGTTCTGGGAACTTGAAGAAGTTCCTAATATTACGTACAATAAGGGCAATTATTGCGAAACGTTATTTAATAAAACTACTCGCCGTGAAGACGACGGTAGATTTTGTGTACAAATTCCACTTATAGATTCTGTAGAAATTTTAGGTAGTTCATATAATATTGCGGAAAAAAAGATTTTTACAACTTGAGAAAAAATTAAACAACAATGATAAATTCAAACAAGAATATCAACATTTTATTAAAGAATATGAGCGTTTAGGACACATGACCAATGTTTCTAAGCCCCCATTCGGTTGCTATCTCCCACATCATGCTGTGATTAGAGAAAATAGTGAGACTACGAAGCTTCGTGTAGTATTTGATGCTTCTGCAAAAACGTCCACCGGAATCTCACTTAACGATATACAACATGTTGGCCCTGTAGTGCAGGACGACTTATTTTCCATTTTGCTAAGATATCGGCAACATAAATACGTTGTTACAGCAGATGTGGAAAAAATGTACCGTCAAATCATGGTAGATCCTAATCAACGAAATTTGCAAATGATTTTATGGCGTGATGAACCAGCACAGCAAATTAAAATATATCAATTAAATACAGTGACGTATGGAATGGCATCGGCGCCCTTTCTGAGTACACGTTGTCTATTGCAACTTTCAAAGGAATGCAAAGATAAAAAAATAGCACAGCTAATAAAGACAGACTTTTATGTTGATGACTTTCTTTCTGGTGCTGAGACTGAAAGTGAATTACAAAATATAATCCAATCGGTCACTACAGTTCTCAGTACAGCCTGCTTTCCCTTAAGAAAATGGCGAACTAATGCAAATATTCACTTTCAAGGTGAGTCAAATACATCGCTGCCAAAAAATTTAGATTTGACTTCGCAACCCAGCGTTTTAGGTCTTAAATGGGATCCAAGTAAGGACATTTTTCGATTCCCAGTTAACATTCAATTAGATCAAAATATAACCAAAAGAACAATTTTGTCCAATTCGGCTAAATTATTCGACCCATTAGGTTTGCTTAGTCTTTGTACTATCATACCTAAAATAATTCTACAAAAATTATGGTTGACAAAACTTGATTGGGATGATTCGGTGGATAATGTATTAAAGGCAAAATGGCAAAATTTTATAAATAATTTAAACAGCGTATCGTTCATTGAAATACCAAGATGCGTTCTCATAAATAAACCTGTGGTGATAGACTTACATACATTCTCGGATGCTTCACAAGCAGCATATGCATCTGCAATCTATCTTAGATCGGTTGATAGTTCAGGTAATGTTCTCGTCAGATTACTTTGTGCGAAAACTAAGGTTGCTCCAGTTAAACCGACGACAATACCTCGATTGGAACTGTGTGGTGCCCTGCTTTCGGCGCGATTAAGTGTTAAGGTGTTAAAAGCCCTTAGTTACAAAATTCGTTCAGTCTATCATTGGACTGATTCAACAGTCGTTTTAGGTTGGTTATCTTCTCAACCATGCGATTTGAAACCGTTTGTTTCAAACCGCGTTGGTGAAATAAGTGAACTTACTAGTTTAGATGTTTGGAGGCACGTCCCTGGAGATAAAAACCCAGCAGATCTAGCCTCACGTGGTTTAAACCCTAAACTAATTAATTCTGCCACGCTTTGGTGGCAAGGACCGTCGTTTTTAACCGACAATTCATGTAATTGGCCTAAAAATGTTAAATTAAAAAATATTTCTTGTTTACCTGAAAGGAAAGCTTATACTAAATCACTACAATCCACAACTACACTAGAGTCTACAACTACACTACAGTCTACAACTACACTGCAACCTACAACAGCACGACAATCTAAATGTTCATCAAATACTACTTTAACTCTTAGCAAGTCTATGATAGTAAATGTTGAAAGATATTCAAGATTCACAACATTACAAAGATGTTTAGCTTACGTTCTACGTTTTATACACAATTTACAACATAAACATCACAAATTCACTGGTCCCTTAACAATCAGCGAATTAGAGTCATCTTTAGAAATCTTAATAAAACAACATCAGAACGAATGCTTTGCAGACGAAATTAAGGTTTTAAAAACTAAGGGAAACTTACCATCTAAGTCCTGCTTACTGGCGTTAAGTCCATTCCTAGACGCACGGGAAATAATTCGTGTTGGTGGCCGTATTCAAAACTCTAATGAAGCATACGAAAGAAAATATCCAATTTTATTAGAAACGAAAAATGCCTTTTGTAAATTGCTATTTGTTCATTATCATCAAAAACTTTTACATTGTGGACCACACTTTTTACTTACCGATATAAGAAACAAATTTTGGCCTTTAAGAGGTAGAGTATTGGCAAGATCAACTGTCAACAACTGCCAGCTGTGTAAAATAATAAAGGCGAAGTGTTTTAATCCTATAATGGGTAATTTGCCTGCTACTAGAGTCATTCCAAATCCTCCCTTTCACATAAGCGGGGTGGACTTTGCTGGGCCATTTTTTATTACTGACCGTAAAGGTCGCGGTTGCAAAATTACAAAATGTTACTTATGTTTATTTATTTGTTTCACTACGAAGGCCTTGCATCTTGAAGTAGCAAGCGATCTAAATACCGATATTTTCATATTATGTTTAAGACGTTTTATATCCCGAAGAGGAAAGCCTCTTAAATTATATTGTGACAATGGTAAAAATTTTGTCGGTGCAAATAATGAAATTACAAAATTTTTAAAATTGAACTGTGAAAGCATATCTGGTTTTGCTGCTGACGAAGGCATACAATTTAAATTTTCACCTGCGTATTCTCCGCATTTTGGCGGACTTTGGGAGGCAGGTGTCAAATCTGCAAAGTACCATGCAACTAGAATATTACGCGACAAACATCTTACCTTTGAGGAGTTATCTACTTTATTTGCGCAAATTGAGGCAATCCTTAATTCTAGGCCATTAACCCCGCTTTCCTCAGACCCCAATGACCTCAATCCTTTAACACCAGCGCACTTCTTGATCGGCAGGCCACTTACATCGCTACCATCGGAAAGCTTACTAGACATTAATTTAAATAGACTTGATAGGTACCGATGCCTTGAAAAACTGCGTCAACACTTCTGGGAACGCTGGCGAAAAGAATACTTGAGCGAACTACAACAAAGGTACAAATGGCAGATCAATCAACGAGGATTTCAGGAAGGGGATTTAGCAATTATAAAAGAGGCTAATGTACCACCTTTGAAATGGCGTATGGCGCGAATACATAAATTACATCCTGGTTCTGATGGAATTGTACGAGTTGCAGATGTCTACACGACGAATGGCATTGTGCGCCGTGCCGTCCACAACCTGTGCCCTTTGTCGAGTTCAGCCACAGCAGAAGCACCTCAAATTCCTGAAGACTTTGAGGGGGGGGAGGATGTTTAATCTCCATACTTGAACGCGTCCGACAGTGACGTCTCTCATCGTCACGAACTGGCCGGGCGCGACATTACGCTCTGAGCTCTGTACCCGACAACTAGTGTCTAGTAATAAATTATTGTAATTACTCATTAAATGTACTACATCCTATCGCGGAGTTTCATTGTACTTCAAATCCTCAAGAAATTGAAGATCAGCGTAATCAGTTTTAAAATTCCAAATTCTCCTGCCGGTGTACGCTGCACGCGGCGATCTTTGATGTAGTACCGGCGCCTTTGACAAGATGCGGCACATGCCAAGGCGGCGCGATACTATAAGGCAACCGTATCTAAGCGAACAGTATAATATAATATGGCCGCCGGTTCTGGTGACCGCATTGTGGTCGATTTCTACCCGTGTTATTTTGCTATTAATTTATAAAGTAAAAACTGTTTGTTTCTTGTAACTAAGGTTGCCATCTTTTTTGAACAAGTATAGTATTTTTTTTTCAAAAAGATGCAAACGTATAGTACTTTTGAGAAATTCAGGAAAAATTCACATTTATTTCAATCTTTATGTATTTTTCCGTATATATTTTTTATTACTCTTCGCTGAGGTCATCAATGATATATTACCTTTAAAATAATTTTAGGAATCTGAGCAATTTAGGTTTATATTAAAATAATATTTTATTATAAACCTAAATTGTGTAAATATATTAAAATAATATTTATATTCATTTTTAATAATAAAACATAAAAGATTTTTAACATTGATATGTTGTTAGGTTAGCTGATTATGTAATAACTTAAAACAGAAGGGCCCTTAAGTAGGGATTGAATAAATTAACCGACTTGGTTTTACATGGATCTCCCAACTTTTACGGTAGAAGAACTGAGTTGCGAGACTTGGTTTTTTTACAAGTTATGTTTTTGATGGCGTTTTACATTCATGATGTAAAAACATTCTTTCCGTAAAACTTACTTGTTGCAAACTTACAAACACAGTTAATATAAAAAAGGGCGACAGTTAAATTAGGGATAAATATATAGTATTTTTCGTAAAATATTATTTTTCTATGATATATAGTACTATTGACTGAAATATATTACGATACTATATATTACTATAGTACGGGTGGCAACCCTACTTGTAACTATCTTAATAAATATATTTTAATATCATTATTCCATTCTACGAGTTATTTGAACGTCCTGTAAATGATTCGGAAAATTAGAAAATTTTAATTTTATTTAATGATTTCTTATATTTACGCTACTGCTATTCTTACTTTTACGGATTTTATCGCGTTTATTTTTACTTTTTATTTACTTTTATTTTTAATTCCCGACGTTTCGGGCGCTTTCCAGCACCCATGGTCACGGGGGTCTGAGATGCTGACGTCCCGATGTCGTTGTTAACCCGGAGTACCTTCAGCTTTTTTAATTATTGTTTGGTCCGATCTTGCAAAATGAACTGACTATGTCCTGAGGTCTTGCAGTGGTATGCTTGGGTTTAGTTTTAATTTTATTGATTATAGGATCCCAAGCAGGTGGTAGTACCCAGCCTCCTTCTCTATTGAAATTAGGTCGTTTATTTTTAAACGATAAAATCGTAAAAGTAGTTTTAATCATTTAATTTTATTATTCTATGCTAATGAGAGCGTAGAGCAAAATTAAGAGTAATAAAGACAAACTATAAAAAGGCTGGCACACGGGTGTTTCATAAAACACCGCTGCTTTTAACATCAACGCGGCTCTTGTCACGAGGAGAATCCCCGCGAGTAATAAATATTAAAATTATACACCGACACGTGTCGCGGACGTGGAGTGCCGCGGAGGTGTGATTATGTGATACGATGCTGCGCTACACAGGTGCATACCGAGCGGCGAAGTACTCCTTCTCCATATTTATGGATTTAGAAGCACGCCGTTTAAGTTTCACAGCGTAGGGACGACGAAGGAAAATGCATTCTCGCATTTTCTCGCGAGTGCTGCAAAGTCTATTAAGAATATTGCGGATTCCGATAATGGCTGGATAACTATGTCAAATGTGCACAACTAAGAAGCCTTGAGTATGGTTTTATTACTTGCCACGGTTGCCTCCTGCGTCCCGCAATGGATTTTTGGAGCGCACGGCAGGAAACAGAACAAGGAGTATTTTCAGGTGCTTAAACGGAAGCCAGTACCTATCCTACTGGTTCACTTATCATTAACCATCACTTATCACTTTATCGCAAAATATAAAAAGGTCAATTTCTTTATTACGGTTAAAATGTACAGCTTTGTCTTATTTATTAATAAGCTCCGCTGTCGTGCCGACTCGAAGCCAAGACCGGCAGTTAGCGAGCCGCACATCGCACCCCTAGGACGGTCGATATTGGCTCGGGATACAATAATTAAGGCCCTTATTTTGAATTTTACAAAGGGACCACCCGAACGATCCAAACCCACTATGACCTATCACTTTATATATATCGTAAAATATAAAAATGTCAATTTCTTTATTACGGTTAAAATATAGAGTTTTGTCATATTTATTGTTTCCTATAGAAATTAATTCACAATTTTATTTGTTTCAGGAATTTTAACGCGAAGAGAAATTACGGTAAGATATTTTTATTAAAGTCAAAAAGTTGCATGTTAATTAGGTTACATTTAATGATAAGGTTTTGACCGTTACTGAAAAAGAACGTTGATGTTTCACCACATGCTGAATGATGACTTCATTATCACGCCTTCATTCATTTACTCACTCATTGCAGCCACTGAGCAAACTCCACTGCTTTCATCGTAAGGAAGATATTTGCCACAGTCGCCACACTCAGCGAGCGCTTGTCAACTTCAGTTAACTTCCCGCTAAGAAAATTCAAAATTTTCAAAAATAGGGAAGTTATAGGTTTCACCCCGATTTTCGAAAATCGAGTTTTCATCAGATCTCGACGTTTTGAGATCCCAGGAAGCTATTCTGACTAATTTCACGTGGACGTCCGTACAGATGTATGTATGTATGTATGTGTGTGTACAAGTATGTAAACCTTTCATAACTTTTGAACGTCTTGATCGATTGAGATGCGGTTTCGGCGTCCTAAAGATCTCAATTTGGAATAGATTTGGTGATAATATGAACTGATTCGGACGAACTGTTTTTTTTTTTTGAATAACTTTTAAATGGTTTTGCCGATTGATTTCAAAAACTAATCAGCTCTTAACCTTAAAAAATGACGTCGGATGCCGTTTGTAAAATAAAAATCGGTTCATTCGTTCGTGAGATATCGAAGGAGAAAGAATAAAAAAAAGGGTTTTTTTAACATAACTTCGAGATTTCGCAACATAATTTGGTGAAATTTGGAGCGAATTTTGAAATTAGCGGGAAGTTCCAGGGGTGGCCTGCGGGGTCTACCAATTCTTTTTCAGTTATTTGGAAGACACGGCTGCCCATTACCTGGCAAGCCTTACGACGTAAAGACGTCATATTATTAAATTGTGTATTTTTGACATCTGCATTTAGATTCCTAAAAGAGGATAGGTGTAAGTGCTTTTGTGCTTATTTGTAATTTAAAATATTATATAGTACGTGAGAGTAATATAGTCATCCGGTTAATATGGTCCCTTTCTTATAACTTTAAAACTGCAGCCTTGTTTGCATAGATCTCTGTAATACTCTTCATCAGTCAATCAAATTTTAGAGGGTCAAAATGGCGCTGCTTCATCCACACCATTTTGACAATTGAAATTATATATAGTACTGTGTAGTGTCGTTACTATTCGCTATTTTTTAAAATATGTTAGTTATAATATACGACTTTATGTTTTTGTCTCCTACTTTTGGTTTTATAGGGCGGCAAAACTTAAGATGACCATATTACCCTCACGGACTGTAGCACTAGTATATGTGTTTGTAATAATCGTGCTAATCACTACTTTGCAATAATTTCTTACAACTAAAAAAGTATGTATACGTTGGAGTACGCCGGTACTGTCACTATTAATACGCGTCCGGCTGGAACTTCTTAAATGTTATAGTTTATACTTGATTTTCGGTTGTTACTACAATAAGTTTGGTTGAGGTGGGATTAGCCCTCTGTTTCTTGTTGTCTGTTTAGATTTTCATGCTGGAACCACATTGTATGTTTGTGTAGTGTTGTGCAAAATAGACGCTTTCATTTATTATTCCGGTAACCCGGTGGACATATTTAGTTTGGTTTGGTGTTGTATTTTGTGGAATAGTTGCAGCGTAATCATCGTTCCAATAGAGGGATGAGAAAAGCCAGAATAATTTCCGATGCGTAACGAAGTAATGAGTGAATGACAAAAATGGAATGCCTTGTCTTCAATATAAAAAGTCTCCGGTTCTCTACACTCACCACACAAAACAGAGAAGCATTAAGCTACTATTTTACGCTAGTATTTTATAAGAACATGGTCCTACCCCGGTGGAGCCGATCTATTCGTGCTTTTTACGTGGCAGAGTCGCGCTGCAATATATTATAGTTATAGCACGAATGGGTCGGCTCTTAATCCTGCTGTGTTTCGTATGGTGAGTGTAGAAAACTGGAGACCCTTTTTACTGGAATCGAGGCATCCATCTTAGTCCTTAGTGGTGAAAACGCATCTGCATTTTGATTCTTAATTGAATGTAGTTCTCTATTGGCCACAGCATCCACTTAACATCACGTGGACTGTGTGCTCTCTCTCTCTCTCTGTTTGTCACCTAATGCTGTAAAAAACGTACCACGTATTGCTGGCACTACTTTATACAAATAGTTTTAGTTTATAACAAGGGTTAGCGTTTACATCACTATGTTAACACTAGTTTGTTGTCAGCGGAGCACAACGCTAATTTATATTGTACGGATTCTTGTGTAAATAAAAAACATAATAAATAGTCAGATTTTAATATATAACTGTGTATACGTAGGTACTTAGCAGCTCGTGCCAGACGGCGACACGTGCGACTCATCGCAAACAATGAGCGCTCTGTATAATGAGCACTGCTACGGTCTGTTCTCGTGTACGAGGGTCCTAATTAGTTTTCAATATCTTCACTTGTAGATTTTGCTCCGTCTATGAGCTCTTTATTTTCATAACAATACTTCCTATATGTTGCCCAAAAAAACTCAATTTTCGAAAAACGGGGTAAAAAAAATTACTTCCCGATTTTTGAAAATTTTCAATTTTCTTAGCGGTAAGTTAAAAATAACAAACAAGCTTTGGCAATAATTAGGAACACTTCGCAAAATCTACTTAAAAAAACTAACTACACTACACCATGCTAAAATCGACTAAAGTATTTACTATAATGTCAACTGTCAAAATGGCGTCGATAAAGCATCGCCGTTTTGACCTTTTAATATTTGATTGACCAATGAAGAGCTATCGTATAACAAAGGTATCTATGCAAACAAGGCTGTAGTTTTTGAGTTACAAGAAAGTATAACCGCATGACATTTAAAATATCAACCGGATAAAATATTAACCGGATGAACATATTACTGTCACGTACTATAAATAAAAACTGTAGGTGCTAACCCGTCTGCCAAGCGTATCTATTTTTTTAAGAATAAGCGTAACAAACGAACACATTGTCTACAGGATGATAAATTGATGACCATAATTGTAACCCCCATGGACGTACACATCTCTCCTCGATAAGAATCAAAATTCAGATGCGTCGTCAGTCTTCACTCTTCACCACTGAGGACTGAGTACTGGAAATGAAGCATTCCATTGCTTCATTTCCAGTAAAAAGGTCCCCAGTTCTCCTATACACAAATACGAAACAGCACAGTTTTATTATGCGTGCTGAGGCTATATTATGGTTGTAGCACGAATGGGTCGGCTCGACCGGAGAAGGACCACAACCTCATAGAATACCAGCGTAAAATTGCAGCTCTATGCCACTGTGTTTCATATGGTGAGTGTAAAGAACCGGTGACCCTTTTTACAGGAAACATTTTAATCCCTAATCGAGGATAAACGTCTATGGGCCACAGCATCCTCTCAACATCAGGTGGACTGTGTACTAATTCGTTACCCTTATTCTATAAAAAAAGCATCACCAAGCTGCTATTTCATGCATTTGCTGTATTATATGAGAGCGTGGTTTTTCCCCGGTCGAGCCGACCCATTCGTGCTACAACCATATTATAGCTGCAGCATGGCTCTTACTCTACAATGAACAACGCCTTTGGCATATATCTTCCCTACAGCTATATCAGTGAACTGCCTCGTTGGTCTAGTGGTTGTAGTAGTGTGACTGCTGATAATTAGGTCCTGAGTTTGAATCCCAGGTTGGGTCAAAAAATCAATTATTGAGTTTTTCCGTCAAGAAATTCTCAGTAGCTGCCCGGAGTTGTAGTTCAGGAAGTTGGCGGTGTCTCACCCCCGTGCCTCGGAAAGCACGTAAAGCGATTGGCCCAGTGCCTGATCTCTCTCCAGTCGGATCCTCATCGGATTATGAGAGTGAGAGAATAGAGATTTCACCTGTGCTTGCACATACACTTGGGCACTATTATCTTGTTCTGCGCCGATGGCTAGTCTCCGTTGAGGCTGGCCGCCGTGGCCGAAATTCGGTCTGGAGGACGTTATTATTATCAGTGGTTTTTTAATCGACTGTATCGGTCTATCTTATTATATACAATGAATTCGTACGAGTTAAGTACTAGATGCGATAGAAGACTAGATTAAAATCTTTCAGCTATTACATCATAATTCTCAGAGATTTGTTGTTCATGAGCTGCAGTGGCCACTAACCGTCAAGAGCGAGCAATGGAGAGGGCCATGCTCGGAGTTCCTCTGTGTGAATGTGATAAATATAGAAATGAGGGTAACTGGAGTAGAACCAAAGTAATCGACATAGCCCAACGAATTAGTAAGCTGAAGTGGCAATGGGCCGGCCATATAGCGCGAAGAACCGACAGCCGATGATGGAAAAAGGTTCTCGAATGGCAGTCTCGTACCGGTTTAACTGTAGTTTAGGGTGGCTCTCCACTAGATGGAGTGACGATCTGGTAAGATATGCAAAATTCGATTGATGTAGGTAGCCCAAGATCTTGCTTTGTGACATTCCTTTGGAGAGACCTATGTTCACCAGTAGAGTAGTGAAGGGCTGTAATGATGATGATGATGACGATGACGAAAATATACTGAAGAGATTATTAAGCTTATCTTTTTGTCACTTTATTTAATTTAGAATTGTGTTAAGCATTCCGAGTTTCTACTCGTACATAGCATACAGTAGGTAAGGAAATTTTCGCTAATGTATTTGCGGCGAGTTCTTCTAGCGCTGCGAGCTCTGCGGTCGCTTCGAAAAGCCACTTTATTTCCCTTCCGGATGAAATGGCAACTTGGTACTTGCAAATTTATTGCCGCGGCGCTATCTTACTCATTTGAGTAAGGCACTTCTTCTTAATTGCTTATTTTAAAGATGAAAAAATATTTTCTTTTTTTTTTTTTTAAATTCAGACAATATATATTATGTTTGAAAAGTTGTTAATGAGCATTGCTGCGTAATGTGTGTTCCGTATTGTGGTGAGTCAACAGAACCGAAGACTTTTTGACTTTAATATTCCATCTTAGGCCTTAGAAGTTACAACGAATCTGATGATCATTTTAATTATTTATCGATAACGGATGTCGTTGTCTATCATCCATTGACCATCGTAACGTACACAATATATATAGTGCTCCTTTGTTACCTTAGAGTATTTTTGTTACCCTTATATTTCTTTAAAAAAATCGTTCGCGTAATTTCTACGTGAAAACTTAAAACTTCATCACACAAAATATCTTTTTTTTTTTACAACAACTTTCTATTAAATCAATGTGCAGCAAATAAATAGCATAAGTATGATAGAATACGATATAACTGTGGCCATGATGGTTGAAGAGAAGGTTACCATTCGGACACAGTTACCCTATAATCTAATTTAAAGTTTTAAAGCTATGAGTCTGTACATCTGCCTGTAAACTGAGAAAATAATAAGTATTGTTGTTATAAATTTATATGAAAAGAAATAAATTAAAAAATATTTAGACGAGGTAAGCTGCTATTCCACATTTTATTTTAGCGTTCGTATCTTTTAAATTTAAAAATTGTGAAAAAACCGAATGTAAAATAACTACGAGTTTGTTATGGAACAGATGAACGCGGGTGTTAGACAGAGTGAACCGACTTACAAACAGGAAGAGGATCTCAATTTGACTGTGTTTTGCATGTATGTCACGTGATTATTTTATTAAGTGTGTACCTATTTAAATAACTATTTTGTTTATCACGTAGATACAAAAACTTCGGGGACTGTCTCATATAAATTTGGAAAATAAAATTTTACCTTTATAGGTGGCAAAATGTTAAATGTAGTTCTGATGTAACTATTTAGACAATATTGAGGATATCATATTCCTTGGTCCAATCAAAAGAATTAAAATATTAACTTTTATTTATCTATGTGATAATAATTTGAAATCGGGGCTTTAAATTCACGAATTGTTGTAGCACGAATAGGTCGTCTCGACCGGGGAAGGACCACGCTCTCACAGAATACCAGCGTAAAATAGCAGTTTAATACTGCTGTGTTTCGTATGGTGAGTGTAGAGAACCGGAGACCCTTTTTACTGGAAACGAGTCATTCTATCTTAGTCTTCACGGGTGACGCATCTGCATTTTGATTCCTAATCAAGCATACATGTAGGTGTCTTCGGGCCACAGCAACCAGTTAGCATCAGGTGAACCGTGTGCTAGTTTGTCACTCTATCCTATAAAAAATGTAATGTATGTACATGAAAACATAAATAGTTTTCAGAAGAAAAAAGATGGTCATACTTTAAACACTAGGAACAAACATAAGCTTGTAATACCAGTTACTAGATTCCACAGAATTAGTAATTCATTTATGGGGCAATGTAGGTATACGCTTTTACAATTAAATCCCAAAAATGTACAAAATTTGTATTTAAACAAGTTTAAATGTTTTATTTAAGAAACATTTTACAAAAACGGTTATTATAAAATCAAAGAATACATAAATGAAATAACCCCTGGGAATGAGGTGATCGCCACCATGCTGGTTCTATAAAAATTTATTCAAAAATTGTACAAAATAATTTGTTGTAAAGTGTTTAAAAAATAGACCCGCTGGGTTTCTTGCTGGTTCTTCCCAGGATAGAGTTTTTTTCCGAACCAGTGGTAAATAAAAAATGACTTTCAATAAGTATTATGCAATCTAATCTGTATTTAATAAAAATCATTCATTTCATTTCATATCTGTTGCTAACTTCAGAATCTAAAATTATTGCATTATTTTTACCATATCCATATTAATATTTAATCTTATTCTCTGCCAAAGTACATAAAGCGGAAGGACCACAATACAGACTTTGTTCCACATAGTGAAACAAGTATTAATACTATTACATATACAAGTATTGACAAAATATTATTCGCCGCAGTGCAATAAAAGAAATATTTAAAATATACGAACAAATTCGTATCAACTTTGATCTCCACAAAGTATGAAATCAACAAAGATAGAAATATTCTTACATAAACTACGGGCAGTCCGCTAGTAAAAGGATAAGTAAAAGCGTCTTGACCTTCAAGGAAAATACTTTACTTGTGTCCGAGAAAAATATTTGTTTGTAGATCGCAGACGCGCTACGTCTGAATAGATCCTAACCGTAAAACAATAACGAGCTCACTGTGAAATGTAAATAATGGAACTCCTTATTTAAAAATAAATATAAAATTTGCTCACAGATGTACGACATTATTTAATACTTTCTTGTTGTTTCCTGAAGATTTTGTTATCAACTGACTTCAAAAAATTAAAGGCTGCAGATTCATTGTCACCTCTGACACTGGCTCTATATATAATATTCTTCAAACCGGAACCCAGGAATGCAAGCGCTGCCATTTGACGACAGAAATAGCCAGAGGGTGATGGGAGGCAACCTATCGAACGAATGAACTATGTACTACTATATAGGAATTTCTATCGAGCTTGGCGTCGGTTCACATTTCACTCCTTTATTTAATTAGTAATACCTATTTTAAAAAAGCTGACGTAACCTAGTAATGAAATCAACACAGTGTCAATTTATAAAAGCCATGTGTGAAAAGAAATTTGTAGCAGACACTTACGACACAGGCGTGCCAGGTGCGAGGCCAACACAATTATACACTTACATTCCAGCTCTGTTTTGCTTAATAAGACCATAGATAGATATTATTACTATATACCAGAAAATAAGACTATTTTACTTCAATATTATTACCAACAACACTAAGTTGTTTATTATTCCGTCTTAAGCTGTATAAATAAAATGAAACATTTTGATATTTATCCAGTCAAATACATCAGAATATATTTTCACAAAATAAAAACCTAAAAATGGTGATAATGAATGTTTGGGATCTTATAATTAACAAAATTAAAGCCAAACCTAAGCTTAAAAGTGATTTTTCAACACACCGTGAATTCTATTTCGTAAGGTACTCACTTCAGGCTCGCTCTTTCCGTAACGTAATTTCCGTGGCACCATAATTCATTGACAACAGGAAATCGGATTATTTTTTTTTCTTATTAGCGTCCGCCCGCGCCATACCCGCCACTAAATTTGCTTTCATGTCGCACTCAATCGTTTAAATTAATTTTCCCGAAGGAAACTAGATAAACAAATCATAAAAATGCAGGCATGTCGTAATGGAATAAGGGAGGGGGTATATGTACTGTTTCATATTCGCTCACCACCCAGAAAAACATGAGCACGTAGAAATTATTTCAGTTGAATTAGGTTAGAAGGCTGTGGCAGGAGATACGTTGCGCTTCGCTCCCGCCACCACCTTCGTGGTTATTTTTGTTACTGCCCTGACCTCTCATGTATATGAGTACCCAGAAATCATTACAGTTGTGATAGGTGACACCCTGCTCCCTCCCCCTTCCCCTTGAGGACGAATGCCAGGTTACAGAAAAAAAGTTAAATATTCACTTTTCACTTTTTTGTAAGAGTACAGAATAAATGTTGACGACGCCTACTCCTCAATCTTCAAACTTATTACGAGGAAGCGAATGTGTGTGAACGTAGATAAAACAAATCTCCGAATAAAAAAGACTTTTGAAAGGAAACATATCTTGCGGGCGACAAGCTACGCCACTTATCCGATTAAATAGGACGAAGACAGGAAATTTCAAGTTAACTTTGCGAAAGTAAAATCTTTACACGTACCTGTCATGTAATTCATGTAGCCATCTTACATAACGTAATAACGTAAATTACGTATTAGTACATGAAATGCTTGTCGCAAGAAGCCACACCATATGATGCCTCGCTTATTTTTAGAGGTCATTACCTGTTTTTCTAAAATTGACGTAGTAGAGCCACACTGCAGCTATATTATGGTTGCAGCAGGAGGAACCTCGCTTTCACAGAGAAAGAAAGAGAAAAACAACCTATCTGTAATATGTAAAATATACATAATTACGCATACTAGGAACAGTGCTCAGCCCTCAGCAACTGAACATATTGCGGCTGGCATTTTCGTGATTTGAAGTTACACTGGGAACTTAGGACGAATTAAAAAGAAACTAATAATAAAGAAAATGTACAACGATTTGCAATAGCGTTAATTTGCTTTAAGGAAACGATATGGCTGTGTTATCATAATTGCTGAATGTTCTTCAACATAAGCCACTTGTCAGCGCCGTGTCTACTCCAGTAGTCATTTTCTTAAGTTGTTTATAAACACGGCGACCGGCGCTCGAGCGAACTCACAGATAACGACCTCCATTATATCCTCCCCGGAGCATCCGTCGACTGCTTCTGCAACTTAATTATGCGTCTAGAGCTCATTTTTATCTCGTTATGACTGATATTGTTTATCTTATTATAACACTGTTTCAGTTCGACTTCAGGGTGCTGTTTTGACATTTTGCTGCTGTTTGATTAATTTATTCTTTTTTATAGAATAATAAGAGTGACAAACGAGCACACAGTCCACCTGACAGCATCCACGAATCTACATAATTATATAATACATAAACACTCACGCCTGTCACCCAGAGGGGTAGGCAGAGACTACGGACTTCCATTTGGCACCTTCCTGTCATACCTCTTTCGCCTCCTTTACATCCATATATCTACGCATACATGCTCGTCGGTTAAGGGTATTTCTAACGTGGCCCATTTTCAAAATATCGCCAATTTGGTCGATAAACTTTTTTCTAGGGCGTCCCTTCCCGACTCGGCCGTTCACATCTGCCATATAAATTTGCTTTGTCACTCTTTCCTCATTCATTCTTTCTACATGACCAAACTACCGAAGCATTCCTTTCTTAATCCTGGTCACAACATCATCTTGCATACCACATTTATCTCTAATCTACATTTATCCAAAATTTATTCTATATAAAAAATAAGAATAAAAATACAGATTCGTTGTCACCCCTAGGGACTAAGATGGAATTCCTCGCTTTCAATATAAAGGTCTCCGGTTCTCTACACTCACCATACGTAACACAGCAGCATTACGCTGGTACTGTGAAAGCGTGGTCCTGTCCTGATCAAACCGACTCATTCGTGCTACAATCATAATAAAGCTGCACATATCTCTACCACGTATACACTTCACTTATATAATACTACTCTTTTTTTTCCTTATATGAATGGAAGAAAGAATGATGAATAAAAGTTTATGTCACAATCACGACACATAAATTTTGTTTTAAAAAAACTTTATTCCTTCCTAGGGGTTTCTACTGTGTCGTGAAAGCAGTTTACATACATAAATTGCACAAGGACAAACCGTCCCGGGCGTTCCAGAGCCGGAACAATCATTAATTATAGATCATACAAATACTGATTACGTGCGGGATTCGAACCCGGGCCCTAAAGCGCCACAACTCAATGCTAAGCCCCTGCGTTACAGAGTCGTCAATATCGTAAACAAAATAATGTAGTAATATATTTACTGCCAAACATCTAGATCACGCATGAGCTACATGATGAATTACATGCATAGCGTAATTAATTTAGATCAATGATTAACAAAACCCGGTTTACGGATCCGAAGAGCGTTTTCTATGTATTAGGTACTACGTAGTAGGTATATACACCATCGTCAGAGATTGCTCACTATTCATTGTAATTAAATTATCCTACCCCATTCGCATTGTTTCTTTAAGGTTAAATTTTTTTAAATTGCGTAACAGAAAATACTGTTTTTGTAAAAATAACAAATCTAGGTATCAAGTGCTAAAAATTAAACATGAATATAACGACCTTGCAGTGAATTTTCTAATAAGGTACGTGAGGGTAATATATGGTATCCTTAAGCTTTACCGCCCTATAAAACCAAAACTAGGAAAAGAGCAGAGACTAAAACGCAAAGTCGGGTACTGTAACTATTATACATTTTAATACAAAAATAGCAAACAAGCTTTGGCGATAATTAAGAACACTTCGAAAAATCTATTTGAAATACTCCCTACACTACACCACACTAAAATCGACTAAAATATCTACTATACGGCGTCGATAAAGCGTAGCCCTTTTGACCCTTTATTATTTCATTGACTGATGAAGAGTTATCTTATCACAATGCCCTCTATGCAAACAAGTGTGTAGTTTTTGAGTTACAAGAAAGTGACCATATTAACCGGATGACCATGTTACTCTCACCCCCATTTATGAGTATGTGGTTTTGTTTTCGTGACCCTATTGTATCACAGTAGATAAGCTTCTAGGTGATAATATTTCGCGAACTGTAAAATGCAATGGAGTCCTGCAGTTAACGCCAGACTGAAAAGGATAAAGGGATATTAATTTGATTCTTGAAACCAGAATACCACAGTAAGCACTTTGCTGCTTAGCAGCTGAAAGACCGCAGAGAAGGAAGTCTGTGACTTGTTTTATGATGTTTTAATAATTTATTTTCTGCATAAAGTACAAAATTCGTACGCGTAAATGCAGGCAGTTTTTAGTAGACATTCTTATTGTTTCTTTTCTATCAAATGTAAATAATTTTACGGATTAATCGCGTTTCTATTATTTATGGTTTCTAATAATTTATGGTCACTTTAGGATGTTTGACGTCTCGATGTCATAGTTAGCTAGGCTACCTTCAGCTTTTGAATATTAATTTTAGTCTGATCTGCATACCTTAAAATCTTACAGTGGATCCCAAACAGGTGGTAGTACCCAGGTCCCTTCTCTATTGAAATTATGATGTTTTTTAATTTTAATAGCCTTAAGAATCATCCTTGGTAGGAATCGGCGTTGTGATTTGTGGCCTATCAAATCCAATCTGAATATTTGAAATCATTTCGAGATTCTTGTAAACAAAAGAAAATATTCTAAAATGATTCCCTTAAAATCCACTACAAAAGGAGTATAAAATGAAAAATAACAATTTCCAACGTCTTCCCGAGTTGCCAATTGAGAGGAAATTACCGTTTCATAGAACGACGCGACGTACCGACAGAAGTACCTTGTTAAATGTTATGCTCGTTCTGAGTGCTGCTGCAATTTACTTTCAACATATTGCGTTCTGTTGTTTTGAATAATTTTGAATTACATAATAAGTAGAATTATTGTTCAATAAAATCATTACATTGTAAAAAATATTTTTATTAAGGAATGATAGTCTTTTAACATGCTGAAAATAATTTAGTGGGACGTTTTTCAACCTTAATGGAATTACAAAAAAACAAATGAAATTGATATAAATAGTTATAAAATGGCGAAGAGCTTTTCAATCTCACAAAAACTACAACTAACTATGCTATAATTAAAGAAAGAATAATCCGGCTTATTTTTTAAAATAAAATGAGGGTGACAAACATGCTCACAGTCTACCTGACGGTAAGTGGGTGTTGCACCTACATCTATCCTCGATTAATGCGAAAGAGTAGTTATTGCTGCTATTTTACGCTGGTATTCTTTGAGAGCGTGGTCCTTTAGCCGAGCCAATAAAAGTGGTGGGGTACTAGATATTCTTACACGGTAACTACAAGGTTATAATTTAGCATAATACTCTAAATCAAGGCGTTATCATTAAGTAGACGGGTTAGAAAATAAATCAGTAGATAACACGCACGATATAATACAGACGAGCCAACTAGCGTGGTTACACGAGACAGGATTATAATGCCCGATTATCGTATGCGCAAGCGCAGATGCACTCTCTATTCCCTCACTCTTGTTATCCAATGGGACGGTAATACAACACGACCGGAAGACAGATTACGAAGACCAACGGATTTACATGGTTTTGGAGGCAGGAGGTTGAAACACCGAAAACTTCAAGATTCCGGTTTGTTACTGAAAATTTTTAGACTGAAAAATACGTTAACAGATTTTGGCCCGACCCGGGATATCGAATTCGGGCCCTCATGAATGCGGTTGCTACCGCGTTTATGACTAGACCTTGAACGAATTAACCACTCGTTCAAGGACTAGACTAACGAGGCAAGCACTCTTATAACTTAAATTAAAAATTTAAAAACCCTCGAATTAAAAAGAGCTGACGATCTTCAAACAATACTACAAATTTATAAAACATCTCTGTTTTCGTCGGGGTTTTAAAACAAGACTAGGTTTATAGCGCCCTCTAACGTGAACTAAGTAGATCCTAAGTGGTTAGGTAAATAGACGGTAGAAAGTGTCATTATTATATATTTTACTACGTGGTAAAGATAGAAACGTAGCTGCAGCTATATTATAGTAATAGCACGAATGATTCGGCTCGACCGGGGAAGGACCACGCTCTCACAGAATACCAGCGTAAAGTAGCAACTTAATTCTGCTGTGTTTCGTATGATGAGTGTAGAGAACCGGAGACGGTTTTTACTGAAAACGAGGCATTCTATCGTAGCTACATTTTGATTCTTAATTAAGGACTGTGCTCGTTTGTCAGCCCTATTTGAATTAAAAATAAATAAGTTAAGTACTTCTTTTATAAGCACATTAATGCAAGTACTGAACACACCAAATTACGTAACGCTTAACGAAGGAAATCGACAAAGGGCAGGGAAATTGAATCTGAACTCACGTAAATGGGACCCTTGCGAGGACCCTTGCATCCTTATGTCGCCACAAAGAGTCTCATAAG
Organism: Parnassius apollo; assembly: GCA_907164705.1. Classification (NCBI taxonomy): domain Eukaryota; kingdom Metazoa; phylum Arthropoda; class Insecta; order Lepidoptera; family Papilionidae; genus Parnassius; species Parnassius apollo. Next base: position 753,723 of record CAJQZP010000095.1, on the reverse strand, counting down.
ACCCGTCAGCTTTAAGCGAGACGTACTTGAATGTTGAGCCTTAAGTGGAGCCCATTAAGTAATGTTTGGAATTAGACACTCTCGTTCTTAAACTGTATTTATTTAAGTTCAATAAAATTTATTTTTATGATCGTTCATGTACTCTTTTCAAAGAATAATGTTGTCAAGCGAGCACACAGTCCACCTGATGGTAAGTAATTATTGTGGCCTATAGACGTCTACATCCATCCTCGACTAAGAATTAAAATGCAGATGCGTTGTCACCCCTGAAGACTAAAATGGAACGCCTCGTTTTGACTAAAAAGCGTCTCCGGTTCTCTACACTCGCTATAAGAAACATACCATTGTTCAGCTATTTCACGCAGGTATTTACTTGTATCACTTTTATATTATTTTGATATTTTATACTTGGTAACGCCACGCTGATGCAGTATTAGGGCTGCAGCACAAATTATTCCCAAATACACAGAATACCAGCATGCTGGATTAAAAATGAATAAAGATCATGTAATTTTTTAAGACGTTCTGTTTGTGTTATGGGTTTTATCTAAAATTTTCAATTACTGCAAATGCCTATGGACCATGGTCGTGAACTTCGGTGGTGTCCTCATTGTGGCGTCACACGCCAGTTTTCCTCCACTGCTGTTTCAAACCCTTGTGGTTGTTGGCACAGATAACTATGTTGTTGGCAGTCGCCCCCGGGCGATGCGTTGCGAAATCGGAAGCTGAGCTACGCGCAAACTTTCTTGTTCGCAAAAAACGTTCTTTTTATGCTATTGCATTATTCCTGTAATATTAAAAAATAAATTAAGAATGTTATTTAATGACTTAAGGCCGATTCGTACTTCGACAAGTACAGTAGTAGCAGTCGAGTATGTTGTAGCTCGAATGGGTCGGCTCGACCGGGGAAGGACCACGCTCTCATAGAATACCAGCGTCAAATAGTAGCTTTATGCTGCTGTGTTTCATGTGGTGAATGTAGAGAACCGGAGACCATTTTTACTGGAATTGAGGTATCCATCTTAGTCCACAAAGATGACGACGCATCTGCATTTTGATTTGTGATCAAGGATATATGTATACAGTTGGACTGTGTGCTTGTTTGTCACTCTATCATATATAAAAAAAAACCTAGCGAGTTAAATAGAAAATCTCGTTTGAATGGCAGTCAGTGTGTTAAGTAGCAAGTTAACAATTAAGTTGAGCGAGTTAAGTTCGTTGTGTTGCTCTCTTGCGCGTCTCCCGCCAGCTGCAACTAAAAGCGAGTTTAGTTCTGTGCATAAGTTGACAGGACGCAACGTGTTCACGTTCGAACCTCAAAATAAAATATTTTACTTTTGAACTAAACTCGCCACGAAGACATTTGAACGCTACTATTCGCTTAACCGTTTGTTGTCAACTGCCATGTAACTAAACTCACTACTGTACTTCGTCGTCATCATCATTACATCCTTCACAAGTCCACTGCTGAACATAGACTTCTCCCAAGGAATGCCACAATGCACGGTCCTGAGCCACCTGCATCCATTGACTTCCTGCATGTCTTACCACGTTCTCACTCCATCTAGTGGGGGTCGCCCTACACTACGCCTACCGGTACGACTCTGCCACTCGAGAACCTTTTTCCACATCGGTTGTCAGTTCGTCGAGCTATATGGTAGGCCCATTGCCACCTCAGCTTACAAATGCATTGGGCTCTGTCAGTTACTCTAGTTCTACTGTGGGTATCTTCATTTCTAAGTTTATCACGCAGAGAAACCCAGAGCGTAACGCTCTCCTTAGTTCGCTGAGCGACCTTAAACGTCCTCATACGGCCAACAGTGAAGGACCACGTCTCAGATCCATAAGTCATCATCGGCAAACGCACTGGTTGTACAATCTAATTTTCAGGTTTTGAGGTATAGTTGACGGGAATATATGTCGTAATTTCCCGAACGCTGCCCAGCCGAGTTGAATCCATCGATTGACCTTTCTATTACTGTACTTATCGAAGTGTAAATCGGTCTTTTAAAAAATAGTTACTTTGCTGGCAGAAAACAAGAATGTATAATTTCATTCTTTATTATAAAACTATTGAACCGCCTTCGCCCTGGCTTCGCTTGGGTGGGATCTATTGATGTGACGTTATTTGTACCCCCGTATCCGTTCGTGAAGTTTAAATACAATCAGTTCGACCTTTCCGAAGGTTAGCCCAGTTAGACAGACTGAAAGACAGATGAAATAAAAACGTTTATTCATGTCTTAATGGCATCCAACTAACCCCCTCAGTTCAATATCAGACAGTTATTTTGATATCACAGATAGACTTAAATTTTATTTTTAAGTGTAGATAAGGACAAGTTATTTGGGCTGTAGCTGCCGAATTCTTAAACTGATTAAAACTATATTGCTTGCGATAGTGATAAAAAACAAATTGTTAGGGAACCTGCAGGCCTAAAAAATTAAAAATATTTGGAACACATACACAATATGTAAATCATCAACACATGTTGGGACATGTTAGCAGCATCCTCCTCTGTTCCAAAGCCTCTTAAAAAACCAAGGTCAAAATATTTTACTTCAAAATTAGATTTTAAACAGCATTATTTCAAATTCAAGAAAGCTACGCAATCGCTTTACCAAGTCTCTACTGTGGGGAGAGCCGTGGTAGCTCAGATGGTAAACGCTCGCTGTAAATATAACAGAACGCGAGTAACCTGAGTTCGATCCCCGCCGGCACCAATGAAATTGTTAATTGTAATTTTAAGTGCTGATTTACCACGTGTTAAGCGGTGAAGGAAAACATCGTGAGGAAACCTGCATGTCTGAGGAATAAGAAAAAAAATATTTCGAAGACATGTGAAGTTCGCCAACACGCATTGGGGCTGCGCGGCGGACATTTCCTTGTCCTAAAACCCTCTCAGAAATGAGAAGTGTGAGGCCTGTGCCCAACAGCGCGACGTATATAGACTGTAACTTTACTTTTACTATGGGGAGGCCTTGTGAGGAGAAGTGGTAAGAAACTCACAAGGTCATTGTTTTTCTACCAACAGTTACGATTTAACTTTTAATACTTCAGAGCTTTAGACACAAGTAAAAAAACGAAACTTAATCTAACTTTCCTAGAAATGAGATGAGGCCTGTGCCCAGCTCTAAGCTGTCTATGGGCCACAGCATTCACACACCAGAAGGTGCACTGTCTGCTCGTTTGTAACCTTAATTCTGTGAAAAAATACATGTATTTTCATATTCTTCATCATAATCTGTATACTTATCACGATGACTAGCCTATTGGGACGCCTATTTTCAGTAGGGGACTTTTGATAAAGTGATGATGCTGTCATCGATAGCCAAGTTTATAATAGCTAGCAATAGCTTGGAGTCCAGACATTAAACTTCGTAATACTGAAACTGAAAGTGTGCATCGTAACTTTAAGTGTTAACTTACTACGTGCTTGGCTGTGTAGTATGCTCCCTAAATATCAAACTGTCTATCGGGTGCATGCCACGTTAAGCTTAATCTAGCTCGGTTAGTCTGGAATAATCTACGCGCTCGTAAGTCTAACGGTCACAGTAGTTACACGACTTGCCGCGTGCTGCCATAGGAAAACAATATCAGTGCTCGTGCCCAAAGCTGAGGTTGTTACACTATGATATGAATATAAACGTTTATTACCTATGTGTATGTATAAGACTAAATATTTTTCTTATAAATAATGTAACAACGTATTTACACACGTTATCAACCTACTGTTACTAGCCAAATTGTTATAATTATTACTTAGAAATTTTCAACGTATAAAAATATCAATTGACTTATTTTAGTTTTATAAAAGTCGCGCTCGATGTGTGCCTTACCGATTTAATTTTACCGTACAAATATATGGCCACGATTAGGAACGACGATCTTGTTTAAACATTTGACAGTAAACACAGTGTTGGCACAATTTCCACCACAGTTAATAGAGTATCCCCGTATCGCTGGCGCTGTGCTCTTCCTAATATAAACTACGGAACACCAGGTGGCTTCAACTTAATGGAACTGAATGCATTAAGCAAAAAGTCTCTTAGACAGTGCCAGTGAAATATTCTTGAACGAATCACGAATTTTATTTAGAAGTTGCAGTAGCGATAAAAAAAACTTATTTTTCTGTATTAGACGGCTTCGTGCCACCGTAGCTTAGCCTCGTGTTGCAGTGCTGAGGGCCGCGGGTTCAAACCTGCATGGAACAGGTATTTGTATGGCCTACAAATAACTGTTCCGGGTCTGGATGTTTGTTCTGGTGCAATTTATGACTGTAAACTGGCTCCACGATACAGGAGAAAATCCTGATAAGTAACGTTTAAAAAAAACAGCAATAAACCAATTATACTATCTGGACTGCCAGTTATGAAAGATTAATACGATCTAAATAACTCAGGACTCAGCGCTTACTTTAAATTCCGCTCCCGACATTTGGCACGAACAGCAAAATCGTTAATGACAATTTTAAATTCAAATAGCATACGTGATCGATAGTGCTTGGAAAAATCCTGACAAGAATGAAAAATAAAAATGTTTTCAACACTGGAGTAGCGACGCAAAACCTAACTAATTTCTATAATGTTATATAAAAACTGATAAGTGGCCCTTAATAGGTCCATGGGGTCCGATTCAAGTGTTTTTAAATCAAAGGAATAATAGGTATCTGTGGGTGCATCGTGTGTGTGTACGTTTGTGTGTACGTGTTTGTGTTTACGATATATTATACGCAGTAATGACTTGACCCGCTGGGTTTCTTGCTGGTTCTTTCCGGGACAGAGGCATTTTCCGAACCAGTGGTAAATTAAATAAAAGATCGACTTACAATAAGTATTATAATTAATAATCTCATTTTTGATGTGGTAGATCCACGCTGCAGTTATATTAGTAGTATAGTTGTAGCACGAATGCGTCGTCTCGACCGGGGAAGGACCACGCTCTCGCAGAATATCAGCGTGAAACAGCAGCTTAATGCTGCTGTGTTTCGTATGGTGAGTGTAGAGAACCGGAGACCCTTCTTACTGGAAACGAGGCATTCCATCTTAGTCCTTACGGGTGACAGTGCATCTGCATTTTGATTCGTAATCGAGGACAGATGTAGATCTCTGTGGGCCACAGCAACCACAAACGAGCACACAGGTGGTCTGTGTGCTCGTTTGTCACTTTATCCTATAAAAAAATCTAAATTTCTTAATTATATAATAAAGCTAAATAAAGTTTTCAAGACTAAATATCGACAACCTCCATTTTGTTTTAATAAGTATTTAAAATACTTTTTGTGCATTTAATTTAACCAACACAAATTACAATTTCTGTTACATTCCCTACAAATTGTAAAGTTCGCAACGCTCGTTTGCCATTGTTTACGCTTTTGGCTGGCATTTAACGTCACCCTCTTCATTTCTTTGCCAAAAGTCCTCGTTACTCGGCCGTTTAGCTTGTGAACCAAGCCTTTTACTAAATTATGAATTAACATTTTATAATCTTTTTTTTAAATATAGTATGCACCTACGTCATTCATTCTTAGCACGATAAGAGCTAAGGCAATCATAGCCATATATACCAAGGTATTTTTATTAAATAATTAATTTATAATATCTCCCTACGACATGTCATGTGTGAGCTTTGGTTATGACTCATGACCAAAGCTTACACATTTTATACTATACGTAAATAATCTATTTTTTGCTGACGGTATGAGGAAGCTCAAGGTCGCTCAGCAAACTATGGGGAGGGCTATGCTCGGAGTTTCTGTGCGTGATAGATTTCTTAATGAAGATATACGCAATAGAACCATAGTAACTGACATATCGCAACGGATCAGTAAGCTGAAGTGGCAATGTGCCGGCCTTACAGCTCGAAGAACCGACGATCGATGGAGAACAAAGGTTCTCGACTGGCAACCTGGTACCATCAAACGGAGTCTAAACCCCCCCACCACTAGATGGCATTGGCACAACATTGGCATGATCCTGGCACACCTTTGCTCTTGTGGACTTCTGAATGGCTGTAAGGAGGATGATGAGGATATATTCCACTCACTTCAATTAATTTTCGGCGCAAAGAAATGTAGTTTATAATGTATACTATAGTTAAGTAAATAGCATGTGTTCGAGAAGATTCGCCCAATACTAGTGGTATTCTCTACGGTCGCTGCACGGCGGTCACTTTATTTCCTCTTTGAAGCTTTGGACTGAATAGTAAATAATCTTTTATTTATTACTGTCCTAGTTTTAAGTGCAGTAAGTACTCTTTGAAATAAACATGAAAGTAACTAGTCCTCAGGGGTTCGTCGTTCATCTGTATTTTAATTCCTAATCAAATATAGATTTAGAAGTCTGTGGACCACAGCATGCGCTTACCATCAGGTGGACTGTGTGCTCGTTTGCCACCCGATATTCTGATATTTCTAAAAAAAGCTATTCAATATGTTTGTGTAAATCATAAAAATATTTCCCTTGATCGTAACATTGGCCAATTACACCATTTTGTGAAAAAAATCTAAGGAAATCTGTTTTGATTATAATTTTCTCGTACCTCAAATTCATTTTGGTTTTTCGTATTTCATTCAATCTTCCTTGCTTTCGTGCTTATCTGATACTTTCATTAAATATCATCATCATCATCATTACAGGCCTTCACAAGTCCACTGCTGAACATAGGCCTCCCCCAAGTAATGCCACAAAGCACGGTCCTGAGCCACCTGCATCCATCGACTTCCTGCATGTCTTACCAGGTCGTCACTCTATCTAGTGAGGGGTCGCCCTACACTACGCATACCGGTACGAGGCTGCCGAGACTCGAGAACCTTTCTTCCCCATCGGTTATCGGTTCTTCGAGCTATATGGCGGGCCCATTGCCACTTCAGCTTACTAATCCGTTGGGCTATGTCGGTCATTCTGGTTTTACTGCGGATATCCTCATTTCTGAGTCTATCACGCAGAGAAACTCCGAGTATAGCCCTCTCCGTAGCTCGCTGAGCGACCTTGAGCGTCCCCATACGGCCAGCAGTAAAGAACCACGTCTCAGATCCGTAAGTCATCACTGGCAACACGCACTGGTTGTACAATCTAGTTTTCAGAGATTGAGGTATATGTACCTGACGAGAAGATGTGTCGTTATTTCCCGAACGCTGCCCAGTCGAGTTGAATCCGTCGATTGACCTCTCGGTCGAAGTTGGACTTACCTAGTCGGGCTATTTGTCCCAGGTAATCGTACTCGTCAACAACTTCGAGCATAGTGCTCCCAACAACTACCGGCATATGTGTGACATGGATATTAAACATGATCTTTGTTTTGTCCATGTTCATCTTAAGACCTTAAGCCGTTGGGAGACACCATTGAGGTCATTGAGCATAGTGCTTAGGTCCTCCAGCGATTCTGCAATAAGGACTATATCGTCGGCAAATCGAAAGTGAGAGATTTACTCGCCATTGATGTTAATACCGTATCCTTTTCAGTCCAGTAACTTGAAAATGTCTTCCAATGCAGTGGTGAAGAGTTTCGGGGATATAACGTCACCTTGTCTTACACCTCTCTGCAGTTGGATAGGTTTCTGTACTCGGATAGCCATCGTAGCCCTACTGTACAAATACTTCAGCACTTCGATATACCGACAGTCAACTTGGCACCGCTGAAGGTACAGCAAAGGGACAGTAGGCCAAATTTCGACGGAATCAAAGGCTTTCGCATAGTCCACATACGCCAGGCAAAGTGGCAGATTGTACTCTTCGGTGTTCTGTACAATCTGCCGCAGGGTATGTATGTGGTCTATGGTACTGAAGCCTTTTTGAAAACCGGCTTGTTCGGAAGTCGTCGAGTCTCCGTGCGGGACGATTCGTAATGACTCTCAAAAACAGCACGTAGACGCGGCTCAGAAGGGAAATCGGTCTATAGTTCTTCAAAAGAGCGTTGTCGCCTTTCTTAAAGAACAAGGCCACCGCACTTCTGCTCCACGCCTCCGGAGTAGTGCCACTATGGAGGACGGAATTGAAGAGCTTCTGAAGGTCTTCAAGTACCGGTGTTCCACCCGCTTTCAGAAGCTCCGCTGTAATTCCATCCTTGCCTGGGGCCCTGACGTTTTAAAGGTGCTGGAGAGCTTTTCATATCATCGGAATAGTGTCTGATAAAACTTGCTCTTGGGTCGTCACTCACACTTGCGTGTGGCTCCGACGATCATGTGTACAGCTGCCCATAGAACCTCTCAATCTCACTCAAAATCTCAGGTGTCCCGGAAACGATGCTGCCACACTCAGTCTTCAGCTTTGACAGTTGGCTCTTTCTGGCAGACAGATCTTTGGCAAAGACTTTGGAGCCCTGGTTCCGCTCGATCGCTTCTTTAATACGAGCGGTATTAAAGTTGCATATGTCTCGCCGCATGCATTTGGAGATCTGTCTGTTCAGTTGCCTGTATGTTGTCAATCATTAAACATAACATAATATAAATACTCACGCCTGTCACCCAGAGGGTAGGCAGAGACTACGGACTTCTATTTGGCACGATCCTGATACACCTCTCGCTGCCTTTACATTAATATAATTGTATTCAGTTTATTAAGATCTTTTTCCGCTCAGAGACTAAGGATAGGTATACAATGAAGAAACGCATCCAGGGCGTATATATTTGATTTGATACTAGTAAGTACTAGTAATAATAAGCTCAGTTTTTAGTTGTTTATTGTTATAAAAATTTTAAACGATGAAGTACTATTCTGTCATTCTATTATCAGGTGTTAATTTACATATTTTTTTAAATATAATTGACATATAAATAAATACCTGAAATCCAAAAACGTGAAGAGTTGGTGTAAGTTTTGCCCATATCGGCTCGTGCGTGTCGTGAGAGGTGACAAAAGGTAACAAACCGGGAGATGGGCAACACCGGCCTCCAAATAACGAAATTTAAAAACAAACTGCGGTTGCCAATCTTTGGGGGACGCCTATATACAGCAGTGGGTGTTGGCGACGCGCCTATAAAAATGTTTCAGTTTATTAAATCAACCGATGACGTTGCTATGAAAAAAGGGGTAGTCACGAGCAACGACGCTCTGATAAGAGAATGCTTAGTTAAATCTTTAAGAAATGTCGAATTAATGATATGAAGGTCTTGGGTTCGACTCCCAGGCCGGACTAGTTTGTTTGTTTTCCTAAGTAATATCGCTTAATAAATTCGTAAGGAATTTAAGATATAAATTATGTTACCGGATTTGTTCCCCGGTTGAAATCATCTTTCAAATGATGTAAATTCATAAGAATATTAAAGTGAAGTTAAAGATCGGATTTGTTCCCCGGTCGAGATAATCACTCTGTGCATAGGCAGAATTAATGGATATTAATTGCATAAATGTTGTTTTGTATAAGTTTGATACGTTTTGTACGAAAACAAATGCCTATTTGTTATGATTGATTAATGAGAACATTCATTTATATTGTTATCTGATTAAAGATAGTTTCATACAGTTCGAAAATTGTATAAAAGCATTTAATTTGCCTAATATGGTCAAAATTGGTGTATTTCATAATTTAATTTTTTCTGATAGCCGAGAGCCGTGCAAAGTTAGTTGTTCACATAGCGTGAGTACACGGAAGCACGCTGGCCACGCCCTTAGGAGGCCGAATATGTAAAAATTTAAAATGTTTGTAATTCAGTGATTTATGTAAAAATTACTTGTAAAATATTTCAGGTTAATTGTACGTGCTAAAAAAGGTAAATTCTGTGTTATTTTCATGTGAAAATTCCTGTGTATAAGTGAAATAATGATAGTTTTGTATAAGAAATTTAAAAGTGTTTTAAATAGTGAAATAAATAGAAAAAATGTAAATTAAACTATTGTATTGGTTAGCTTATGTATAAATTCAAGTGAGAAACATTGTTTTAACTTTCTGTGTTAAATATTTAAGAAATTTCGATTTCGAACTTGTGAGTAAAATAGGCAGTTTTCGTTTAATAAATAAAAGGTTTTTTATGATATGAAGATATGATGTATATCATGGTGTAGATATTGTTTTGTACTACCTATATTGATAAATTGTATTTGTATATGATTTGAATAAATAAAGATATTGAGTGAAACGTGAGAGAGTAATAGTACAAATTCATGTAATTAAGTTGCGCAAGCGCGCAGATGGCGCGGCTCACTTTCGCGTATAGCTCTGGGGTAGCTTAGTGAACGGGTTTTATTGCAATTCGTTCGGAAATAGTTCGGGAATCGTTCGGGAAATATTCAAGGAAATAGTTCGGAAATAAATAAGAAAATCCGGGAAAAAGTTCAAGAAAAGTGAAAAACCAGCAGTATAGGGAAAAGTGATTACTCTCTCACGGAACGGTTTGAAGATAATTGCTGTTTCATTCCCAAGATCCTTTAAGTTATACAGTCCACATCGAAGAATTAAGGCGTCGGGACCGGGACGACTTCGGAAGACCCGTAATCCCCGTCTGAACCTACTTGCTGAAAAGGAAGAGGTTATCGCCCTAGTGTGTTACTCCGTTGCGGAGATCACATACGTTGTTCCCGAACCCAACGTAGGCGTGATAGGAGGCCGGATCGAGAGAAGCCTCGATTCCTGTTTCTTAGTACCCGATCCGCTAGGTCCTTTTCAATTGGTCCTTTTCAGGATCAAGAGGGACACCGACCTGGTCCTTTTCAATTGGTCCTTCGCGGCCGGATTGAGAGGACCCCGAACCTGGTCCTTTTCAGTGGGCTTTTGATGGGCTGCAACGGTAATTATTCATTGTAACTCAAGTACATCACAATGGAAATTTAGCACGTTCGCGTATCGCCTGTTAGGCGGACATACTGCGGGTAGAGATAATCATAATTTTTTTCTTTCTCGATCATAAATTTCATGAAAATATACTAAAACTAGCAAACATAAACAGAAATAGAAACATTTTATTCAATGTAGATTATAAATTATACTTATTGAAAGTTACTCTTTTGTTTAATTTACCACTGGTTCAGAAACAAAACTTTGTCCTGGTAAGAACCAGCAACAAACCCAGCGGGAAGTAAGACGTACCGTATCCGTCGCCCTACACTTCGCCTACCGGTACAAGGCTGCCACTCGGGAACCTTTTTACCCAACGGTTGTCGGTTCTTCGAGCTATATGGCCGGCCTATTGCCACTTCAGCTTACTAATCCTTGGGCTATGTCGATCACTCTGGTTCGACTGCGGATATCCTCATTTCTAAGTTTATCGCGCAGAGAAACCCCGAGCATAGCTCGCTGAGCGACTTTGAGCGTCCTCATACGGCCAGCTGTGAAGGACTACGTCTCGATTCCATAGGTTATTTTAGATTACACAGGGTTATTTTGCAATAACCGGCCATATTTGCAGAGAAGGTTAAGAATAAGTAATATAGGCTATTAGTTAAGAAAAATTAATAAAAAATAAGCCCTTAATAAGTTTTTAGAAAAAAAATAACCGCTTACTACATATCATTATAATTAATCATATAATATTACACAATAACACCTAATTTTCAGGGGTTATTATCATCCATAAATACCTTAATATTATAATAACATTTTTACACAAATTTTGTTTCATAAAGTTTTTGAACTTTGAGGAGGCCAAATTTTATATATTTTCTGGAATTATGTTGTAAAAGCCCCAAGAATGAATTACTGACTCGGTGGAGTCGAGTAACTGATACTACTAGGTTGTGTCTGTTCCTAGTATTTACAGAATGAATATCACTTATTTTTGCAAAACTACTTTTGTTTTTGTATACGTACATTACATTTTCATAAATGTTTGAAAGGCCAAAGTAGTTAACGTAAAGTATAAAGTTGTAAACATTTAAAATGGGCTTGTAAGAAAGAAAGACATCTAATCCCTTTTGAAATTTTAATAAACTTTAAACTAAAGTTGTGACAATTAAAGAAAGACTTTTGGTTATAAATAATTATACAGAACGCAATGGATTACTGAATTAAAACCACAACGATATTATTAAAAAAAAAAACAAAAACATTTTCCAATTACGTTTTGCTTTTTCGCTGCCCTAAAGTCTTCTGAAAAGTGAAGACTCAGTGACTCGCTCACTCATTGACTTGATGTTTGGCAAAAATATCCCATACGCCATAGGCAATCTATGGGATGGCCTATGTTCATCAGTGAAGTTTTATAGACGATAATAAATGGAATGATGTATTCCGCTAACATTTTGAGAGAACAAAATCATTATATATTTTATAGAGAATTTAAAAATATATATAAACAAGCGTTAATGGAGTTGAACAATAGTATAAAGGATACGATTGTACGGCGGCTGTAAATCGAGGCCAGTGGAGCCAACAGCGGCATCGATCGCTTCCACGATAAATTAGTTGTCCCTGTAACTCAACCTGCCCGACACACTCGCGCCTCGCACAAAAGAATAAAGCCCTGCCATGCTTTGTGCTCGCCTACAAAAATCGTAAAGCCTAACATTTCGACAACCGTGTCCCTGTTACAGTAAATTGAACCTAACACAAAGTGAAAGATATTGAAATACTTTTAGAAAAATCGGCCAACATGGAACAACGGGTATAGAGTCAGTAAATGCAATGATCTTTGACGATAAAAGTATTTTAATAAAAGAACAATAAATGAACAGATGTAAAAAATAGAAATGTAATATCGAAATAATTGGTTTCATCGAGCTCAGGGTTACTTGCATCTCATTAAGATATAAATAAACATTTTAATAAACTTTGTCTGGCTGTTTGTCAATCTGTATTATCTATAAGTCTATGTCGGCCTGTCTGACTGTCTGCCCAGGCTAATCTTCGGAATAGTTGAACTGATTGTAATGAAACTATCTGTAACGAAACACTAACAAATAGAGATCTTGGCTATATCTTATTCAAATTACTTGAAGTTTTTTTTATAAAACCAAAAAGTTGTTAAAAAAATTGTCATTGATTGACAAAAGATCTAAATAACACCACAGTAATGGTTCCGATTTATATTATTCACTTCAATAGCAAAGTTATCTCGGCGAGTTTTATTCCAATATTGTCAAAGTAGCCACTAAGGTGCTTGGCAAGCGTGGTCATTCGCCATCTTTAATGGCTGCTTTTAAAACCACTTACAGCGCTAGATAAAAGCCGGAGTATTATCTCGTGCCGTTTGATACGGGTTCACTTGTTAACGGGGTACTGAACGATCACAACGGCTATGTTAGTGGATGTTACAAAATAATTCGTACTAACGTTAAACCTATCGTAAATTATTTAAAACTTAAATACGGTAATTTTCTGGATCTTTAAAGCTGATTTTGCAATTGTTAGATTTTTTAAAAGTGATTTTGTAAAACTTCTTTAGAATAGTTGCAATTTAAATCTCCATGTAAAAAAACACGTAGTGGCACGCTGAATCTATATTATAGTTGTAGCACGAATGGGTCAGCTCGACCGGGGAAGAACCACGCTCTCACAGAATACCAGCGTAAAATGGCAGCTTAATACTGCTGTGTTTCGTATGGTTAGTGTCCAGAGCCCCTTTTTTACTGGGAAAGAGGCATTCCATCTTAGTCCTCAGGGGTAACAACGCACTTACCATCACTGTGTGCTCGTTTGTCACCCTTATTCTATAAAAAAAAAAAACATTAAATAGAGACAAACATAATATACCCCTATAGGATTTGCCTGCGAGAGAATGAGATAGAATACAGTGTTTCCTCCTCCGTGTGGTCTCTATCTGGTCTACTTTTAAGCGAAATAAAAAGTTAAAATATACAAATTTATTAAATAAATAAAATTAACTAAATTGTATAAAAAATATCATAATATCCGATTAATTCGTAACAATCCACGGTTCCATAACTCACTAAATTATTATAATAAATTAGTCATATTTAGGCCACCTAGCGTCTATTTTACGGACCAATAGATCCTAGATAGATACTAGATAAGTCAATCGATCATTCGATAAAATGATATTATGGGGAGGGTCAAGAGTACTCGGATACCTAGACGTGCATGTATGAAGAAGTTAATGAACCTGAAAGAAGCGAAAGAGGTATGTAAGGATCGTGACACTTGGCGATCTGTTCTCTCTGGCTACCCCGTTAGGGATTGTGCGTGAAGATAAGTAAAAAGTAAAGTAAGATATTACCCGAAAAATGAACACGGATTCCTTTCAAGGATGATTCGCAAGGTTATTGAAATCAAAAGATATCCTAATTTCAATAGAGAAGATGACTGGGCGCTACTATCTGCTATCTGCTCGGGATCCTATAATTAATAAAGTTAAATCCCAACCTAAGCATACAACTCCAAGACTTTAAGATACTATAAGTGCATGCTGTGAAGATCGGAACAAAAATTAATAATTTTAATCTGTGGGTAACCGCGGTTAACTATGACATCAGAACGTCGAACACCTCATCGTTGTCGTCCCCGTGACCATGGGTTCTGTAAAGTACTCGAAACATCGGGAATATAAAAAAGTTAATATACGCCATAGAGTCCGTAACACCTAGTTTTATTTAAATTGTTAGAAAAATGTAGAGATTTTGAAAAATAGAAAAAATTTTATTTCTGAAATTTTAGCTAAAATTAAGATTCCTATGGTGAATATAGGGAACCGGAGACCTTTTTTACTGGAAACGAGACATTCCGTATTTGTCCACAGAGTTAATAATGCATCTGCATTTTTATTTTAATCGGGGAAAGATGTGTATATGTCTATGGCTCACAGTATCCACTAAACATCGGGTGGACTAAGGCACGTTTGACGGCCTAGTTCTATATAAGAAAAAGATGGCCTAAACACATCTAATTTAATTTAAATTGGCAAGTTATGAAATCGTGGATGAAATGTTATGAATGGATTAGTTAAGATAATTTTAGTCGATATGTCAATTATGCAAAATTATTCTATAAGTATATTATTTGAGCTATTAAATACCGCTATAGAACCCCTATAGAATCACCATCTGTCGTTTATTTAATTATTGACAATATTGAAGTGATATTAATCAAGCTTCGCTGGTCATTGCTATAAATCTATTGCGAGGATTAGCTTACTTTAGTTAACCTTTGTGCATTAATATATATATATATATATATATATATATATATATATATATATATATATATATATAATTGTGCATTGTACAAATACTATTTAATTAAGGAGAGTGTTAAAGAGTTAGTTTAGTTTGAATCTCACGTTAGAGATAATGATACCTAACGAAATAAAAGGATGAAACACTGCGAGTAGGAAGTGGAGCCCCTGCAGTTGCAATAATGAAGGAAGAAAGGATACTGGCGCTACGTTAAACATGAGTTGTACATCTTATCTGCAACATAAGAAAGAAAACCGCTCTATTGTTACCTTGTTTTATGCATACAAAAATCTACGATCATTTTGTTTTCTTATTATCTAGATAGTAACAAAATGAAATTTCGTTTAACATGTTGAGTCTGAAAGTTTAATCAAAGCGTCTTAAATCCTGGCTGTGATGTTCACGTGATGGTTATTACAGTTCGTTTTACATGCTTTTTAATATGCAACTTAAGTAAGGAAAATATTGTACTTATAATAATTAATGATGTCCTTTAGACCGAATTTCGGTCACGGCGACCAGTCTCAGTGGAGACTACCAACCGCACTGCACAGGATCATAGTCACCAGCGCGACATTTATAGTAAAGAAATAGATTCAATAAGCACTTAACTTACAGTCTAAATTCAATTAAAATTTATTATATCCTTGTTTATTTTATATAACAATAGTACGCTGTAAAGCGCCGAAACGTCGGTAATTAAAAAAATTAAATTAAATGCGGTAAAATACATAAAGTACGTTTTATTTCATATGTAGATTGTAAAGTTAAATGCTAACTTTAAAAAAATATGGAATAATATTTTGGGGTAACTCAACCGAAAAAGAATCAGCGTTTAAGGCTCAAAAAAGGGCAATGTTTAAGCTTAAAACTACCGATTGTTGCATACCATATTTTAAACAGTATAAAATACTGACATTACCTTGTTTATACATACTAGAAGTAGCAGTGTTTGTTAAATTGCATCCAAAACGTTTTAAACGCCTTCACCAAGTAGTTCCACGTAATAGACGCGACAATACACTTTTGTGTCATCAATCCGCTAAGACAGCACTGATGCGCAAAAGTATCTAGGTACTGCATGGCTCCAGTCATATATGATAGAATACCAAAAAGTTGGAAAAAATTGCCGCTATCGATATTTAAAAAAAGGTTTCGAAGCTTCTTGACGGTCAAAGCATACTATAGCGTAACAGAATTCTTGACAGATTTTTTTTTGAGATTAAGACTGTATATTGTTAAAAATCTGAATTATGTTTGTTTCTGTGTTATTATTTTATTTTGTTATAACTGTTTAGGTGATTAGTTTATATTTCTGTATATTTTGCATGCCTACTGGTAAAATATGGCTGAACTCACTACCATGTACTGTACCCATATTTGCAAAATAAAATATCTTTTATCTTTATCTAAAAAAATGTTGGTGCTATGTTTCAAAGATTAGATATTATTATAGTAAATGTGGATTGAGCTTTATAGTAGGTCTGTGTATAGTGAATGGAGGTTTGTCGTAATCTAGGTCAGGCAGCCAGCGCCAGGGTGATGCCGCGCCCGGTTTGTGTCACGACGCAGATGCACTCACAGTACGTGCAGCCACATTAGCGTTGGTTGAGGACTAACATGCATTTAGAGCTAAAGTGCGCGAACTTTGGAAAACGTCCACTAATGTCAGTCTTAATTGTTGTAAGCAGGTTAGCGGAGCTTTATAACTGAACGTTTGGTCTCTAATGATTATTTCACTATTCCATTTTATGTTTAGTGTCGGTTTTTCATTTTATTTGACGCCAATATTCTGTAAGAGCGTGATTCTTCCCCGGTTGAGCCGACCAATTCGTGCTACAACTATACTAATCATGTAGCTGCAGGGTAGCTCTACCACGTAAAAATGGCCATAGGCTATATATTATGGCTAAAGGATATGACGATATTCATCAACTAAGTCTGTGAAAGTCGTGTCTCTTTAGAGCATTTATTGCGAGCGCTGCGTCAGTCGCAAGAAAATAATGTATGACTGAATTGTTCCTCTTGAAAAGTTTTAAAAAAGTCCCCGACAGCATATTTGTCTGGCTTCTAAGGATTACTTACAGTGACTATTTTATACAAAAAAACTCTCGCGCGACAAAATAATTATGTGGTGGCGGGGGAAAGACATATTATAAATAAAAAACCCGATTTTTACGAATAAATACCGTAGATTTAAAACAAAAGCTGACACTGGACAATGCTCGTAGTAAAACTTGTTGTTAATGAGCGTCACGTAATGGACTATCTCAACGAACAACTTTATTGCTCCCTTTCAAAAGTCGCTCATCGCAGCGCACCCACCGGCTTTCTGATGTCTGGATCGAGGGACGGGATTTCTAAGTTGTTCGCTAAACTTCAGTGTTCGCAAGTGCCTCTATAAAACTTCTAATTTTAATATTTGAATACAAATCCTTATTACGTTAAATCACTTAATGTTAATATTTGTTAAGAACGATATCGAGTTTTTTATAAAAGAATTAATATACACTCGTAGCAATTTTTCTTTTTTAAAGTAAGAGTGACAAACGAGCACACAGTCCACCTGATATTAAGTGGTTGCTGCGGCCCATAGACCCCATACATTTATCCTCGATTACGAATCAAAATGCAGATGCCTTGTCACCCGTGAGGACTAAGATGGAATGCCTCGATTC
Organism: Parnassius apollo; assembly: GCA_907164705.1. Lineage (NCBI taxonomy): Eukaryota > Metazoa > Arthropoda > Insecta > Lepidoptera > Papilionidae > Parnassius > Parnassius apollo. Next base: position 735,985 of record CAJQZP010000095.1, on the reverse strand, counting down.
CAGTAAAAAGAGTCTCCGGATCTTTACACCCACCATACAAAACAGCTGCTGCTGATGGTTGATAGTTCAATATGATGAAAAATTAAGTTTCTCGGACTATATTTCATGTGGAAACTAATACGGTAATTGTATGCACTGAAATCAATTTCTAATTACTAACCCCCTATGATGAAAAAGTCGCTGCAGATATATTATAGTTGTAGAACGAATGGGTCGGCTCGGCCGGGGAAGGACCACGTTCAAAGAATACCAGCGTAAAGTAGCAACTTAATGCTGCTGTGTTTAGTATGATGAGTGTAGAGAACCGGATACCCTTTTTACTGGAGGCGTTCCAACTTAGTCCTCAGGGCTGACAACGTATCTGCATTTTGATTCTTAATTGAGGCTAATAAATATAGATGTCTATATGTCACAGCATTCACTTACCATCAGGTGAGCTGTGTGGTGGCTAGTTACCATTATGGTATAAAAAAGATGATGCTCAACGTCCCAATGTTTTTGCCTAGAATACGCCTATTTATGTCGATGACATAAATGATTTCTACCTCTTATCTGACTATCTCTTATTCGAAAAATGGTACTGTAAAGTAAAATTGTAATAGTAATGGAATGTTGTAATACAATTTTCACCTACATCCAAATGTCTGAATAATCTCATCTTTTGCAAGTGTATTAAGAATCTATGACAATACAATATTTTCATAACTATATACTATTTAAGTATTTGTGTTTATTTTTACTAAGGTTATCACAGCGCAGGTTCAATCCGAGTATAGCTGCGGCATGGCCCTACCACGTTGTAAGTTGAATTCGAGCTACAGCGTGTTATGTTACCGCAATGTAAAAAATTATGAGCCATAACAAATTTAGGTCACCAGCATCTCTTCATTTTAAATTATACTTCTGTGAATGTCGACTCTCGAAATTGTCACTTAAATTATCGCAGATATACTAGAAGTAGATATAAACAATTCTAATTACTTTGAAATTCTTGTCTAATTAAGTACGTATCTTGATTTAATTGCTTCAATTATAAAAGAGATTGGCGCTGAAATTTTCAGTGTAAAAACGACAGTTCCTTTAATAAGGGGATGACATTAATTATATTTTTTGAATTGATCTGGTCCATAATATTTTTAATTAATTTTGTTATGAAATGTTGACAAATTCCACTGCTAGACCTAGACGTGATGAGCTCTCCCATGGCAGCGCTTGGTAAGCAGATTTAACCCATGCTGTGCAAGATTAGACTTAGGTGTTACTGCCTCGTTGGTCTACTGGTTGTTGATGTGCTAACTTGTTAATTTTATAGGTAGTAACATATTAAAATAATAAGTTTTTTTAGGATATTTATGTAAAACATAAAGGTTATATTATGTTCTAACTACGTTCACGCTTGCGCATATAAAACCGCGGAATTTCACTACTTTTATTATCAAAATAATAAATGACAACCCTACCCTAAGTTTGCCTTGATTTTACCAACTCAAACTCGTTTTAGAAGATCAAAACATAGAGAGTAAGTTAAGAGACCATTTTTTTATTTAATATGGTTCATCAAATCCGTAAAAATAGTTTAAAATACTCACACAATAAAATTTTGAAGTGCAGGTAAAGTATCTGCGACCAACATTTGCACAATTCTGACGTTCACAGACGTTTCACAACTTTTTGCCAGAACCAAAAGTAAGCGCTGGCATGCGACAAAAATCGTACCATAAATAAAATAAAGTCTTTAGCTCGAGAGGAGAGGAGCCGTGGTAGCTCAGATGGTTAGCGCTTGCTGAAATTTTCACAGTGCGCGAGCAAACCGGGTTCGATCCCCGCCGGCACCAATGAAATTGTAATTGCAATTTTAAGTGTTGATTTACCACGTGCTCAGTGGTGAAGGAAAACATTGTGAGGAAACCTGCATGTCTGAGAAATAAGAAAAAAAATATTTCGAAGACATGCGAAGTTCGCCAACACGCATTGGGGCAGCGCGGTGGACAATTCCTTTTCTAGGACCCTTTCAGAAATGAGCGGAGGCCTGTGCTCGCGTACTGTGAAATTTACAGCGAACGCTAACCATCTGAACTAGCACGGCGTAAGAAATAACTGCGTTTTATTCATTATAAAATAGTTTATTAAAGCGATGGCAGGAGTCGAGCTGTAAATTATTCGCCGACGTAGCAGATAACATTCACTTTATCCTCCCGCGAGCATTCGCCGACTGAAATAAATAACTGCTAAATACTTTAACAACTTTATTAGGCGTTTGGAGGCTTCCCTCTAAACGGATAGTGTACTTATCTTACTGGTACGTTTGACGAAACACTAACTTATTTTTTTTTCAATCCAAAAATTGTACATAATTAGTCCTAAATTAGAAATGTGTTTACAACTTAGACACTCTTTTCCAGCGCTGAAAATTTGAAAAGGACACTGCTTAAACATAAAATACAAAATATACGAAGCTAGATAAATATAAAAGTACATACCGAGTAGAAGGGATTTTTGTTTTAAATATTTACTGCGGCTTCATTGAAATTTGGTTAATTCTGCTGTTTTTATTTAATGGGATAATTTATTATAAATTTTTATTGCCATATAGTAGAGGCTTGTTTTTAACATTTTTGTTTACAACTGTGGTGGGTATAGTTTATTTTTGTTACGTGTATCTTTAATCTTCTGGGAAATATTATTGTTTTTGTGGACAAACTGGCATAGATCATAAATGTACAAAGAGGGTAAGGTACGAAAATTAAATTTTTGTAATATGATTTACAGCTCGTATTGTTATCTATCTGGGCTGGTATTCTAACGCGCTTCTTCTGGGTAATAAATAGCTGCTCCACATCGACGCTACTTCCCCACAACATAACTCCGTACATAAGCCACGAATGAGGATAGGCATAGTACGCTGACAGTGCCGAGTGGTGTTAATTTGAAATAAAGCATACGTAGATTTTGATGTTTTATACTTTATATAATTTATGTGCGTTTTATAATTGATGTTTAAATCTACTTTCAAGCCTAAAAGATTAATGTATCAACTTCTAGTTGGATATTATTAAAATTTATGTTTAAAATTACAGCACTTCTTTTATATGTTTTAAATTGCATCATTTTGGTCTTTATTAGTTTATTTCGTGATAGTGTTGTATGTAGCCTTATAGTTATTATTTTTGTTCTTATCGTAGTTTACTAACACGGAAACATCGTCGGCAAAGAGTACGCTTACTGTATGTTTCGTTATTTAGGTTGAACTTGAGATATTGAACACGTGAGGTCCTGGGTTTGAGACTGTACTGCAATGATTTCCCGTTTTTCGTCGTTGCGGTGTTCGATTTGAACTATCTGTTTCTTGTTTGTCAGATATGATTGGAACCATCTATAGGCCGATCCGCGAATTCCCGAACATCCATATACACATATACGAGTACACATCAGCGAGTACACATCTGCTAGTGTTTTGGCTTTGGTGATTGCGTTTTACTCAGTATTTTGACTTAGAGGAGTGTTTCCACTATGTCATCTATGCTAAAATTTTTAGCACTTAATTTAATATTTTCTATTATATTTTCTTTTAAAGTTTCCTTCCTAAATGTTACATTGGGATTTGCTTATCTCTGAATTATGAAGTAGTGTCTTTATAGAGTTATTTAGATTCGAAATTTTTGGTATTTTACAGCGACAAGCCTAACATTTCCAATTTTGTTTCCTTTCAGCTGGCATAATGTTGTAAAACTATTTTTGCGACACGTTTGCCCAGTTTAAGTCATAAGTAATACTTTTTACATAGTGCATAAAAAAGATATTGTCTTCCGGGTATTTCTTGCATACAGCCTCAAAGAGATTTAAATATATATATATACACTATAGAGCGGACATAGGGAACATTTTCATACAAAAGTTAACGCGCTTTTAGCTATTTCCCAGTAGGCGACACTACTAAACATATGGTTAAAATCCATTGTAGGCACATCGTTAATCACTAACATATTTGTAAATAAATAGTGACGTTACTGGATAACAGAGGGCACTTATTACAATAATTGTTCTTTCTTCTCGAACAATCTACTAGAAATAATAAAATTTAAAGATTATTTGGTAAATACACATTATTCTTACGATAATAAACCGAAATCACGTTCATTTTTTGCTCCATATCGTGACTTACAATACTTTAATGCACAACCAGGCATATTTTCTTTAAAAATATTTTTAAATTTATAAAATGAATGCGTCTTGACCTTTTTTCGATGTCACTTAGGCTAAATGACAAAAATCGGAGATATATCCTATAGTACAAAAGTTACAGAGGACAATTTTGTTGCTGATGTCCGATCTATTACTACTACCCTCAGACGAAATAAAAACTCAAGACATAGCGCTGTCAACAAAGAAGTGAGGTCGGTTTGGTAAACATGTGTGCACTAAGCGAGTGTTGCCGTGCAGTAAGAATTTATTACCCTAATATATTATTGTCTAAGTACTATCAGGATGAATTGATAAGTAAAAAGTTGGCAATTTTTTCAATTGTATACCTCACTTTAAAAAGTAGTTTGTAAGTATAATTGATAGAATCAGGCGTTACTTTGCGGAAATCCATTATATTAAATAATTTATTATGTATGTAAGTATGTTTATTTCGACTAAGAAGGGGAAAAATATATTATTACAATAGTAATATAAAGAAACATGTTTTTATTTTAATAACCTTTTTGTTGAGTAAATTTTTTGAAATATTGCCGTTTACTGTCCACCGTGTTGGAAATTGTTTCCAATTTAGAAATATGGTGGAAACGAATTGATAATTTTTTTTCAATTATGCATCTTATTAAACTTATTTTATGCTCTTGACCGGCATAATTGTACTCAGTCTCCAATTTAGAGAAAACGTTGTCAGTATCAATAAATTGTTTTGAAATATTAATAACAACTGATTTGTGTTGGTTTTCAGTAACTATCACTACGCTTTCATTACATAATTTACGTACAACAGTTTCAAAAATTACGCAAATTTCAAAAAGCTCTTTCGACGGAAAGATTAAGCCACCTTTATCTTTTAAAGATATCAGTTTATGGAAGTCCAATATCTCATCCGACTGTAAGCGAGCTAGCCACGTTTGACACTTTATGACCCTTGACAAGTAATGCGCTTTACTTCCTGATATATATCCGATAATGTATTTATTTCGGATGGGGAATCTTAAAAATATAGATTTTTGAAGTGATGATAAAACATGAAAAAACAAAAAAAAATAATGCGTATTTACACTACAATAATTTTATAAATATTATAAGTAAAATAGAAATACATTAAATAGAATTACATTAAGTTTCGCGTCACATTAATAAATTACCGAATAAATGGGGACTACTGTGACGCTCACTAGTGGCAACACTTGTCGACGTTTTATGTTCCAAGCTGTCAGAATAAATAATAAAAATGATTAATTAAAAATTTGGATTTTTATGTATACTTACGTATGAAATGTGATTCCATCCTGTTTTTTATTTCTGGAAGATTGGTTTTTACACTCTTTCACAACACAATTCGGCATTTTTTCTTTAAAAACTGCCAATTATTATAACGTGAAACTCTGTGCGCTGGAATAGCTCGAATGAGAAGCTAAGGCGTAGTTTCGATATATTTGTGTGCGTGAAACTGTGTATGTACAAGGCGAGGCGTAGTTTTACATGCCTCAGTGCGTTGTTCGACGGGGCTCTGTCTTGAGTTTTTATTTCGTCTGAGCTACTACCTATTTAAATGTTTTTGAACAGCCTGCACATTTATTTTTCCCAGTGTTCATTTATTGACAACGCCCTCTTGTGATTGGCAGAAGTTGAATAGACAACGGATATGATGTGTTGTTATTAGTTCTTATGCTCCAAACTAGATGTCGCCATTTATATTATAATTTGTAATTTCACTACTTCCCACTAGATGACGTTTTTTCTGTAATATTTTATATGTGAAGACGGCGGGTATCTCAAATTTGAAATGCACTGGTTATAATATACCTATGGAATGATTTCTTATACTTACGCGAACACTACACATTGATTAAAACTACTTTTACGGATTGTATCGCGTTTAATTTTAAATGTTTTTATTGCCGACGTTTCGGGTGTTTCCAGCCACAGAACACTAGTACCCTTAGGCGGGTTTTAATTATTATTTATGGTCCGGTATCTACGCAGAATGAACTTACTGTGTCTTGAAGTCTTAGATCTCTATTTCATTACTAAAAGTGTGGCATATGAAGTCTAAATACATGAAAGTCGTCCCTAAGCTACGGCGCCGCAGTCTACGCTAACTTCCAATTTTAATATGACAACACTGATGAAAGCCGTATTGTAATTTTAAATGCTCATTTTTAATGAGGTGTTAAACATCCGCATTTCAGAGAAATTATTTTAAAATAAAACCACTAAAAGAGGTGAAGTCCGTCGCACATTATTCCTAAGCTGCTATTTTATGAAATCAAATAATGGTGATTTTATACTATCGCGGTCACCTCGTTTTTTGGCTCTAAAAATGGAAGAATCATCCGATTTCGATGATTTTTTTAAATCTTCGTCTTTACGTGGATTTATGGAAAAATATGGAAAATATCTCACCTCAAGATTTCATATAGCTTTATGACTAAATGTGATCATAAACGCACTTTTTCGAATATAATCGTTCGTAACCTTTTTGCAAAGCGGTAAACGAAGTTTGTATATTTTTTTTGTTAATCTACACAAAAAACAAACATTTAAAAAAAGACATTGAAAATGGTTTTTTTTATTAATTTTTTATCTCACTTTAAGTTTTTGATTTTAAATGTTATCATAAACGCTCTAGAAAATCAAAAAATCATCGGATTTTGATGACTTTTTCTTTTAAATCTTCGTTTTTACGGAAAAGACCAAAATGAAAAGAATTAACTATGTATTATATTCAAAAATAAATCAACTTATAAAATCCTCGAAAAGTTTTGTAACAAAATAAAAAAAATTATGCAATCTTTGACAGTGATTGCTATATCTTAATCTAAATAACGCACATTAAAAAAATTGAAAAACATTTTTTTTAAATCACATAATATTATTTGTTTATAAATTTTTTAGTGAAGCGAGCTCGGTACTTATGGCATCCCGACTCGGACGGGTTAGGTTAGAAGGAGATCCCCAATAACTAATTTTGACTCCACCCAGGTTTTGCATCTGGATCACATAATCATGCAGCACTCTATAAAACCATTTCTCCTGTATAGTGGAGGCAGTTTACAAGGATAAACATCCAGATCTGTAACAATTATCTGTAACATTTATTATACGTGGCAGAGCCGTGTTGCAACTATTTTATGGTTGTGGCACGAATGGGTCGGCTATACTCGGGAAAGACCGGCTCGACCGGGGAAGGACTACGCTCTCACAGAGTAGAACACAGCGTAAAATAGCAGCTTAACGCTGCCGTGTTTCGTATGGTGAGTGTAGAGAATCGGAGACCCTTTTTACCGAAAACGAGGCATTCCATCTTAGTCCTCACGGGTGTTAACGCATTTGCATTTTGATTTGTAATCGAGGATAGATGTAGATGTCTATGGACCGCAGCAACCACTTACCATCAGGGGGACTGTGCTCGTTTGTGACCCTTCTCCTATAAAAAAGGTGCGGGATTCGAAATCGCGGCTCTCAATGTTGCAACTAAAGTTAAGCGACGAAGCCATAAAAAAAGTACGTAAACATATAAATCAGAACGATCAACTTATAATAATTGACATGTCACATCTTCGCTTTAGTACGCACTCAAACACTGCGATACGCAATAAAGTAAATAGAAATTGAAAAATAACAATCTACAACGTCTTCAGAGTTGGCAATAGAGATGAAAATTACCGCTTAATGCAACAATCTACCGGTACAAGTATCTTGTTAAAAGTTTCGCTCGTTCCGATTGCCGGGAGAAATGAGGTTTATGTTTGAGCTAGAAATATTACTTTATTTTGTGGATAAGGAAGGCTAATAGCAAGGCTTTGTCTCGTAACGAAACTCTGAGCTTGTTCGATATTTAGAGCTTAAAAGTAATTGAAATAAAAAATACTCGTACACCATTTCATTATATTACTGTACACAGTTTTTACTTGTTACACAACTCTATGTGTTGTTATTTTTTGAAGCCGTTGATTGTCGTCTGCTATGGGACTACTGTTATTCATCCCATGCAGGTTTCGGGCCTCGGGGAATCCCCCATTACCCGGGTTATCCTCACGGCTCATGACAATGAGCCGGTCTTGGGAGCCTTACGGCATCGTTGGTTTTCTTGGTTGGCGTATTGCGCGCCACCAGGTCGGTGCTACCGGAGGGTCGGCCGTCTCGAAGCCCCGCGGAGTCCTGAGGATGGGAGTCGACGCAGGGCCAATCTTGCCGACAGGAGGGCGTTTCAGCTGCTCCGGGCCTCCAGTGCTCCTTCCTGGCTCTATATGAAGGCCTGGCACTCCTAGGCAAAAAAAAGCTGGCGTATCTCGCGCCTCTGGGAAGGGAATCTGCCGAAGGGTCAGCAACCTCAAAGTCCCGCGGAGAGTACCTCGACGCGGAGCCGAAGTCACCAACAGGCGCGCGCACTTGGGCGCGCCGGGCCTTCGGAGTTCGCTTCCCAGCATGTAGGTGATGCGCAGCGTTAGGTAATCTTCATCCTGGGCGGGGTAGGGGCGTCCTCAAGGCTCGACGCAAGCCGAGTTGGCCCCACAGCGCGCGCACCCACTGCGAAGCGACGCGCTGTACTTCTCCCACCCGGGCGGGAGTCGACGACCGGCGGACGTGACCGCTCGTTGGCGCGGTCCGGACGAGACTCTTTTTGAAGCGTCTCCACTGTGCATGTACTGGATAACCTTTTTTACCGTCTTGAAGAACTAGGGTGTTACATGTAGTAGAACGGAGTAGAAGCGTGAAGATGGCACTGATATTTTAAATGTATTAAAAACAAAATTTTTGAATTAAATAAATAAATCAATTAAGACCTATCGAAATTCAAATCATATCCACCCTACTTTACGAACGGCAATAAAACAATTTATTTAGTAAGCATCTTTGACCTTGTCACTTTGCAGGGTTACTGGCTCAAGGGCAAAGGACAAAGAATTTGTTCAAAAAATATTTTTTAAACGTTTAATTCAAAATGTTTGTTTTTAATTTTTGCAAAATATCAATGCCAGAGCCACAGGCTTCTACTCCTTTCACATGTTACACTCTATTTTTTTCCAGACGGTAAAAAAGGTCATTTAGATACAGCCAATTTATTTTAGCAAAGAAACAATAGCTCCATGCTGCCGTTGGTCTAGTGGTCGTAGATGCGATTGTTGATCACGAGGTACTAAGTTCGAATCCCGGGTTTAGCCAATATCTGTTATTGGGTTTTCTGTCAAGAAATTCTCAGTGTTTCACCCCCGTTCATATCACCTATACACTCGGGCACCGGTCCTAGACTACGTTGAGACTGGCCGCCGGGGTCGAAATTCGGACTGGAGGACATTATTATTATTTTAAGGTTGGTTCCAAAAAATAATGTAACATAATCTGGTCCAGTTAGGTAAGTCTTTGGTTAAGATATTAACGAATATATTGACAAAGTAAAAATTTCTGAGTGAAACTCATCGTGCAACCTACAGCAAAGTATAAAACGACGTCTTCCTTCAGCTAGTTAAATATATGAGATTTTAAGAAACTTAAGACATTTGATAATAATAAAACTGTTCGTATGTGTTAATGAAAGTGAAACATATTCAGCGTTTCGTTTTGTAAATGTTAACTGACGTTGGAAGGACACAGTGTGCTTGACGCTGTTTTATTTAATACTTCTTATAATTAAGGTAATTTCTTTTTCAAAATAACTTTAGTTTGTGATAATGTGAATAAAATAAGTGTCTAGTATGCATTGAAGGAATATTGATCTTAGGAAAAGGGATTTCGATTCAATGCTATGAATAAACTACAGACGTCATGTAATTTAACAACAATTGTAGGCATTAAAGATAAACCAGTTTAAACACAATCCTGCTTGCATTACACATCACGATGAATACGGCACAAGCCCTCACAATTTGGGTCTGGATCAAATTTATATTAGAAATGGATTAACAGACTGACAGAAAAATGAAAACGAATAAAGTCAGTTGAAACATAGTATAAAGTGAAATGAACATAAAGCGTATAATGTAAGTGTATCAGAGCTTAAATCACTCTATACAATTTTAGGATCTGGAATCTGGATATGGACGTGCTTTGTAAGCGTTAGGCTTTATTCGTACTGATTACAGCAAAATATTTTTTTGTATAGGATAGGGTGACAAACAAACACACAGTCCACTTGATGGTAAGTGGTTGCTGTGCACATAGACATCTACATTTATCCTCGTTCCTCGATTACGATTCAAAATGCAGATGCGTTGTCACCCGTGAGGACTAAGATGAATATCTCGTTTCCAGTAAAAAGTCTCCGGTTCTCTACACTCACCAGACGAAACACAGCAGCATTAAACTATTTTACGCTGGTATTCTGTGAGAGCGTGGTCCTTCCCCGGTCGAGCCAACCCATACTACTACACTACTAACATAACTGCGGCATGGCTTTACCACGTATAAAAATACATACTTATAAATATACGTCGCGATGACTCTAAAATTTGCCCTATTTCTACATAGTATAAAATTTGCCCTATTTCTACATAGTATAAAACAAAGTCGCTTCCCGCCGTCTGTACGCTTAAATCTTTTAAACTACGCAAGGAATTTTGATGGGGTTTTCATCAATAGATAGAATTATTCAAGAGGGAAGTTTATATGTATGATGCATGCATATGTTGTCGATATCCAAAAATGACTTGTGCGGAGCCGGAACGAAGGGCTAGTAATGCATATTCTCGAGCTTTTATTCTTCTCCTTCAACAGCCCCTATAATATCAACTGCAGAATATGGGACTCTTTCCTTTATTGGAAGGATTTACCCTAATCGCCACGCTTGGCACGTGGGTTGGCAATCGCTGTACCACCACGTCGCTAGTAGACGACATGGTGGTACTGCAATATATCGGGATGTTATAATTTCAGTATACTTTGCATCTCATTTATGAATTTGTTTTGAGAGATTAATTTGACTTTCATTTTGATGTAAGCGTGACGAAACCCCGGGCGCAGCCCCGTCACCCACCCCTCCCTATCCCTCCGTTTCGTAACCACGGGCTGCTCAGCTTAGCCTACACTACTCAACTCGTAATTTACGACTGAGAGTCAATTAGTTCGAGGGTCCCGCTAAGCAAAACAAATTATAACTAAGAGCTTTGAACTTTGTACTTTTTCTTACAACACCACGCTAACAAAATTGAAAAAGCTGTACTTTCTGTTTTATGGTACACGATATTACAATTATTAAAACCCTTTTTATTGAATAACTTATATTTTTATAGAATTTGACTGCTTCGTTGGTTTAGTGGTTGTAGTATTGCGACTGCTGATTATGAGATCCTGGGTTTGTATCCCGGGTCGGGCCAAAAAATCAATTATTGAGTTTTTCCATTAAGAAATTCTCAGTAGCTGTCTGGAGTCAGGAAGTAGGCGTTGTTTCAGCCCCGTGCCTCGGAAAAGACGTAAAGCCGTTGGTCCTGTGCGTAATTTTTTTCCGATTGTGTCGGTTTACCGTCCCATCGGAACATGAAAAGAAGGGTATTCCCTTCCCTACCTGTGCTTGCACATACACTCGGGCACTATAATCCTGTCCTGCGCCGATGGCTAGTCTCCGTTGAGACCGACCGCCGCGACAGGAATTCGGTCTGGAGGACATTATTATTATTATTTTATTTATTAGAATCTGGGTGCTCCCCTTTAACTATGAATGAGGCATTGAGAATATATGTCGCGAATACATATTACATAACTTAACTTATACATAACTTATTTTTTACCAACTGTAAATGTCTCTAACTTTTCCTAGCCTATTCACTCTTGTCTTGAAACCACCTGGATAATAATCGAATAGAAAGACCCTACTTATGTTAAACACTCGCTACCTGAGGTGCCATAAATCATCGTTGCCCTAGTGACAGACTCGTGCGGTGCGTCACTTATCGATAACCGTTTATTAATTCCTAGAAGGATGAAGTAAAATGTGTGCTGGCACGCGGTAGTTTTAGTCGTTGCCGACCGTAATATTTCATTTTTCAACAAGTGCGGGTAATTTAAAAATTACTCTGCATAGGTAATTTAGTAATTATTAATTTCTTTTAAGGGGTATAATTATCTGTTTAAATACGCTTTTATAGTCATTTCACATTTGCACGTTGCTGATTATTGATTTAATATAAGTTAAAATGAACAGTTTTTCGAAAATAAATATTAAACTTTAAAAAAATTAAAAAATATTCAACCTCAAGTGCGCATTTTTATTTACAATGTAATAACGTTTTTAATGGAAGTCTAAAGAAAATCCCGAGGAATTGAAGAGTATTAATTTCAACCACGCTCGTGAACTAACTGCCTGGATTTGTGGGGTCGGTTTATAACATCAGACGGGAGTGCACTGATGAAGGATCAACTTGCCTACGCGAAAACATTTGCCAATCTCATCCAGAAAGAGATTTAGGTGACTTCGACAAAAGTGTATTCAAGCGAATAGTGTTATCATCTTATTCTAATGGCAAGTATCCCACCATTAAAAAGATCTTAGAAAAAGCTAAAGGAAGCATCGATGAACTAAAATGCGGAATATATTGCATGCGGAATATATTGATCGATCTAAAACAATTATACAGCTCCCGATGGAAGGCCGCAGTTGATGAAGGAGTGATATTGTTTGTGGTTGGTTACAATTTTTAAGAAAACTTGACGAATTAAGGAAAAGTGTTGACGTACGTCCACCACGTATTTATTTACGGACGTAGATTAATAGTTGTATTCATTTCATTTAGTCTAAGTACGTGTTATTGACCTATAATAAATGTAATTATTGAATAGTTCTTATTTTTCGTTTTGCATCCTTTATTTTTTCATAATACATGTACACATCGTAACGACAATGGTGCGTCACTATGCCTGCCGTAAGACCCGTATGCGACAGAGAGCGCAACAGTTGGCGTCCTGTTTCCCCATTTTATTGCACCGCAGGCAACGACGGTTTAACATTAGTATAAAAAATTATTCCGCTCCTTTGCTACAGACCAGGCATTATGAACGACGAAGCAAACCGTTTGGTTCGAATGCGTGATATGGCTACAACAAAGGGTGGAAACCAGCCGAGCGTCTAATAGTACAGCGATGGAACGGAGAGAAAGAAAATAAGTCAAATTATTATTACTATCATTAGTACTTTTTATATAATAAGGATGACAAACGGACAAGTAGCGCAGCTGCTAATTATTTGCTTCTGTGGCCCACAGACAACTACATCTATCTTCAGTTAAGGGGATATAGTAAGTCAGCTCAAATTCTAATTTCGTCCCCACTTCCCCGCGCGTCGTATGCTATGTACCGACATGTTTGTAATCACTAGTACTGTAAGTAGATAAGGTAGTTAGACACTTATTTCATTAGGTTTATCACATTTATCCCTGTTTCTACCTTATCCCTGTTTACATATTTGTCCCTTGTCGCCAACCTAGTCGCTTCTTATTTTTATTATGGTTATTTCCCATTTTAATTTTACGTGGTCCTGTTGCGTAATGTGTATTCTGATCGTTAGTGATCCTCCCCCTTCAAAGGCCTAAGCGAAACTGATCGGACGGCAGTAATCAAGCTTCATGACGCCGGTAGTTTAGGTAATTTAAAAAAGTAAATAACATAAGCACTGCTTTATAGTTAGTTCAGTTAGTATGCAAAGTTTCATGATCTAATTTAAAGTATTCTATGAATAACAGCGGTTTATTGTTTAGTTTGGAGGTAACTTAGGATTTTTTTTTCTATCGAGAAAATTTTACGGAATCGTGTTTTCGTCTAACATAGTACTTAACATAATCCTCAACTTTACTATATATGTATTTCAAAATTAATGCTGCAATATTTTCGGTATAACGGAGGATCTTGCTAAGCCATTTGAGGTAGTATTTTTAATATTTTACTTAAGATGGGTCTACGCTAGAGGAGCCGCGCGTGAGCTGAGCCACTCTACTCGCGGTGCCAAGTGTGGATGTACAACGAGCCTACAACAATGCCTCGTTTCCAGTAAGAGTCAACAGTTTTCTACACTTACCATAAAGAACACTGCAGCATAAAGCTACTATTCCACGCTGGTATTCTGTGAGAGCGTGGTCCTTCCCCGGTCGACCCGACACAATCGTGCTACAAACATAATGTAGCTGCAGCATGACTCTAGCAAGTCTACATAGTTCTCACAAAAAATATTATTTTTAAAGTTTATTTACTCATTTAAGAGTCAAGAAATGCACTATATCTACGATATTATATATACAATGCGTTCTGTTAGTTCGATAAGATCGAGCATTGATAAAGCTGTGCCTTATATGAGGGCAATTTAGCGAATTTAATGTATCGGAACCATCGCAAATCGCTCGGGGCTAGTGGAATGAGCCCTACGCTTCGACACCGTTCATGTTATTAAAGGAAAAACGCTTTTTAACGGGCAAATGTTAATTGTAATAGTCGAAGTAAATGTGTTATAGTGTAAATCAATACTTTAATATATTTTACTTACGTACTTGTTTCTCATTTGAAACATGATTTTTTTTGAAAAGAATATTAACAATGCTATTAACATTACTAATATTCCCCTTAATCACTCGTGGTAAGTTTAAATTGCTTGTGTTACGAATGGATCACGCCAGTAGTCGAATGGCGGATTCGAACCCACTACCTTTTTGAGTTCGCGGTCCGCGCCCCGCCATTAGGCTACTGTCGCTTCTACTGGCTAAAGATAGTGTGGCGTCGCTGTCGTCGCGCCACAAGCGATACACATCGAAGCCTAAATCGCGCTATCAAAGTACCGAAGTAAAACAGTTTAAGTATATGGAATAGCTCCGAACTACCACACGGAGCGTTAGCCGCTCCCCAGTAACACCTTTCACCTTGCCCGGCGGGAGATCTCCCCCATTATCTTTCACGGCCACGGTTTCCTCTCCTGGTGGCGCTGTCATCGCGCTACATTAGGTAAGGATGGAAGGAATCCTACAATAACGATTGCCAAAGGAGTTACTATACTAAATAAAATGACTCGTACAAATACAACAATGAGAGAACTCCGCCTATAGCCACGCAATTAATCCATTGACGCAGCAAATAATAATCGCTGTTGTCGTTTACAATTCACAAGTATCCTTGTAGTTCCCTGGGATACATTACCCGGAACGAGGTGGACTAAATCTGCACAGTCGGAGGGCCTTAAAAATTAATGGAAGTTAGCGAAATTCACAAGGGAGTATACTTCGGATGAATGGCCGCTACTGGCGCTAGCGATCTCCCCGTACTTAATAATTAATGGCGGTTCAGGGAATTGCGTTACTAAACTCGGCCCTCTGACATGAGCTTTTAATGCTATAGTGCGGTGTACAGACGACCCCGCGCCGGTTCTTAAGGAGGGCGCGGTCTGTATAGTGACCCGGGACGCAATATCGAAATGCCGAATGAAAATAATTTGCACAAGTATTCCAATATTTGAATTTCATTTTAAATTCATAAAATGCAACCTGATATCGGGTCGTGGTACGAGGCCACTTATGAATATGTAGTTATTTTATATGTTGTTGTGTGGGATATTAATGGGATGTTGCTGTGTTTCAAAATAAAGGTTGCTAAAAATTATGATTTTATTTATATCTACAGCTAACTGTAAATATCACAAAATATCTATTACACTACGTTAAAATCGTAGTGTTATGCGACTGCCTGTATTTGTATGAGTATTTTGGTCAGAGTAAGGCGACTGATTATTATTTTAGTCGTCAGGGGTGACAACACATCTGTATTTTGATGAGTCACAGCATCCACATACCATCAGGTGGACTGTGTGCTAGTTTGTCACCCTAATTCTATAAAAAATACAGTTCACCTCATACATCGCTTAGTATTGTATTGAATAGACTTATAAATAGTAATACGAAATAAATACTTGGATACTTGACATATCTTTCGCTTTTAGTTTTCAAGAGATATCAAACTACGCAGTGAATAGAGTAAATTCCGGTATTTTTCCGTTTATTTATTTATATTCCGGTCGAGTAAGGCGGATTTTATAGCCTCTGTCCCGAACGAAGATATTATATTTAGAACCCTTTCATCTCACTTGAATGTAACTAATTACATGATAGTCTTAGCTGTAGTTTCATTCTCAACCTCAGCCCACACTTTATACATTTTTTGAACTTTTTAAAAACATTTTACGCCACTAAAGTTTTGTAATAGAGGTTACTGAATATGTAATGATTTCTTATATCTACGTGAACACTACACATTTGAATAAAACTAGTTTTACGGATTTTATCGCGTATATTAAGAGTCTATACTATATCAAATGGCTTAGCAAGATCCTCCGTTATGCCGAAAATATTGCAGCATTAATTTTGAAATAAATATATGGTAAAGTTGAGGATTAATGTTAAGTACTATGTTAGACGAAAACACGATTCCGTAAAATTTTCTCGACAGAAAAAAAAATCCAAAGTTACCTCCAAACTAAACAATAAACCGCTGGTATTCATAATATACTTTAAATTAGATCATGAAACTTTGCATACTAACTGAACTAACTTTAAAGCAGGGCTTATATTTTTTATTTTATTTTTAAATTGCCATTGTTTTCACTGTAGAAAGAAGTTACCTAAACTATCAGCGTCTTGAAGCTTGTTTCCTGCCGCCCAATCAGTCTCGGTACGGCTTTCGAAAGGAAAAGCTGTGTCGCTTACGATCACAATACACATTATTGCGTAATAATGTGATGATCTTAATATTATTGCAGGACACATTATTGGACAGGACATATATATATACACATTATTGCAGGACGACGTAAAATTAAAAGGGAAATAACTGTAATAAAAATAAGAAGCGACTGGGTTGGCGTAAGGAAACAGGCGTAAATATGATAAACCTAATGAAATAAGTGTCTAACGACCTTTCTACTTACAGTATTAGTGATTACAAACATGTCGGTACATAGCATACGACGCGCGGGAAAGTGGGGGTTAATTTAGAATTTGAGCTGAGTTACTATAGCCCCTTAAAGTGGTACTCAAAGTGACCACTGTACCTATTGAAATGTACGAATTGAGCCAAATGAGTAATGTCTTTTTGAAAGTATATTTTATTTATGGGTTAAATCTAATTGTATAACGTTATGTTTTTCAGGCACTGTAGATTTATTTCCAATTATAGCAAATAGAAAGCTTGGTGCTCTTTGGAATCAAACAAAGAAACATTACATTACATTAGTACATTTCACTTTACTTTGGTCGTCAGTTTCTTTACAATAATAGGTCCAAATAATAGATCTCCTGCCACTCATTTTTACTATATTTTCACTAAGAAATTTTACTATTTATTTATTTATTTATTATAAATTTTCACTAAGAATAACACAACGAAATACTTTTTTTCTCACAAAAATAGTCAAAATATATGCATGTATAGCGGCAGGGTCCGGCGCTAATTCCGCGCGCTTTACGGTAACAAGTTTCGACGAGGCGATTTGGCCGAATCTTCGGCCTAATATTCATATTCGGTGAAATCCATATTCGGCCCGTCTCTAATAATTAATATATCTTTTTAACCTGTATAGTTCGCAAAACATGCATCACTTGAAGTAACGATAAGAAAGTTGTTATCTGCCTAACATATCTAAATAATTACAAAATAATTTAATATTTCATATCCGCTATCCTGTATCGTCTGGAGGCTGTCGTAAGAGACGACAGAGGGAAACAGATCAAGAGATGGGCAGCTGTATCTTAAAATAACAACTTAACATTTGGCTCGGTTGCCAACCTACCTGCCAAGCATGGCAACTATGGCAAATATTCCTCCTGAGGCAATCTTTGGGAGAGGTATTCGTTCAGCAGTGTACTTTCGATAGACTATAACAGCTATACTTTCTTAATTACTAACAGTTATACAGTTTTACTAGCTTGTAGCGTTGTTCTGACTTTTCTACGACCCTTTATCATGTCCTATTAAAATTCTTAAATTTGCAAAAAAAAATTGTGGGTTACTCTCAAGTTGGGCCAAACTGCACACGGTGTGCAAATTAAATTAAAATCTGTTTAGTAGTTTAGAAGTCCATCGCGGACAAACAACGTGACACGTAATTTATATATACGAGTGTTAAGATAGTTAACAATTTTATTATAATGATGGTAATATTAGTTAAGTTTAGTTTAATTTATGACAGACTATTTTTCGTAACTTCACGTCTAAGCGCATATGGGCAGGAATATCAGGATTATTCGAGCCATTATATTTCCTGGAGAAAGTTCAGCAGTCCCTTAATGTTGTGAGCAACTACATAAAGTGATCTCGAAGAGCAGAAATGTAGCCTTGTATTCAACGGCCTCTGGACATGGACCATAGGCTGGACCAGCAACACTTAGACCAACGTTCGAGGCTGTCTGCACCTATGATAAATAAATGTTTGTTAAAAGAGCCGTGTCCTGTAATGGCACTTGTTGAATCTCATTACATAATATCTTGGTTAAACGACTATTTGTTGCTGGCATTGCCTTCAAAGCTGAGCATGTTGTTTAGTGAAATGTGTACGTACCAGTGAAGGAATTCCAAAAGGAATGATTATGATCGGTTCCGGTCCTATGGCGACCAGAACTGTTTATCCCCTGGCCAGATAATTTGCTGCGTCCTTGACACTGTATCCAATGTGTCCTTTGATCCATTGTAGTTTATAATGATGATATATGATTTAAACTATGATTTTCAATTGTTACAGGAACACCGCGGCAAAGAAAGCGGCACATGTCTTTGAAGAGCGAGTACAGTTGAGTCCGCAGATGGCACGTTCAGTTCGTGTCACATGTAAGCTATCTAATTTTTGCTAACTTTATCTTGAAATTTTCATATAAATTTACATTCTGAATGTAAAATATAACATTATAATATACAGAATAAAATATAGTATGTATATGCAAACTCACCTGCACACTGTACAGCAAAAGCGCTTAAGCTAGACTGGTTGTAGGGAGCCTATTTTAGAGCCAGAGAGATGTCGGTTCGCTATTGAACCGTTTAGCCGGCGCACCCTGTCAGTGTGTGCACACCTTTCATTTAATTCTGGCCAACTGGCGCTCTTTGTATGAGCTAGAAAGAAACTTCAAATGGCAGGTGACGTAGCTTGTAATTTAGGGAAAATTGTAGTTTGCGATTGGAAAATGTCTATTTTTTATGACTCGCCTATTCCTCAGTTCTGTCTATTCTGATTATTACATCAAAATTGAATGTCAGAATCTTCATTAAATATTCTAGTTCTTTTTCTTTTAAAAAAACGTTACCCCCACACTAGGATTTTCTCCTGTATCGTGGAGGCAGTTTACAAACATAAATTGCACAAGGACAAACATCCAGACCCGGAACAATTACTTATAGGCAAAGATATTTTCTTGAAGGCCATACAAATACTGGTTCCTTGCGGGATTCGAACCCGCGGCCCTCAGCGCTATAACTCATTGCTAAGCTACTGCGCCACGGAGTCGGGTCGTTCTATATTCACTCGTTTGTGAAGATTTCATACTGAATGGTATTTTTTTTTTTTTGTTAAGCGATTCTATCGGAAACTTGAAAAAGTTCTTATACCAGATGATGGGAAACCATTATCATCAATTCATCTGGGGAGGTACACCCTCTTACCTATTTCTAACGCCAAATGGATAAAACAGTTGCTTGCATTGCTGTGTTCTGATCTGAATAGTAAAGAGAGCCAGAATAATTACAAGTTGAGAGGCATTGCATCTTAGTCCTCAGGGGTGACAACGTATCTGTAGCTTACTTAGATTTCAGTAGCCACTGATTATCAGGTGGACTGTGAGTCAATTTAGTGTTGTGAAACAATTATAAAGTATCAATTGTCTTTTAATCTATTTTGAGTTAGTAAATATGGCGCTGATACTTATCGACATAGTATTGCTTTGTTCAAACCTAATTAGCCATGACAGCTGCTACAATTCATATGGATCTAATTATTATAGTTTTAAATTGTTGTTTTTGTTTCTATAATTATTTGTTATAATAAACAGATAGTTGTAGACAGTCTTTTAGTTTCAAATGGCATTGATCCAATTTATATTTACGTATTTTCATACTTATTAAGAATTTCTTACAATCTCCTATTTTCTCATATACATATGTTTGTAATTATATATATTTATAGATGATCCTCATAATGTAACAAATACCGCAGAACATAGGCGCGGCGCCATGTCGTGTGGGCGGCGCGGCTGCTGCGCGGCGCTGCTGCTGGCGGCCGCCGCCTGGTGCGCAGCGGGGCCCGGCCCGCCCGCGCTGCACTTCTCCCACTCGCTCTACAACGTCAGCATCCCTGAAAACTCGCCGCCGCGCACCTATGCCGACTCGCCGCCTGCCACCGACCCGCTTGGCGTGCAACTGCCAGCGCAAGACGCACGAGTACGCTTCCGTATTCGCCATGGCGACCGCGACAAATTCTTCAAAACCGAGGAGCACACCGTCGGAGATTTCTGCTTTCTCTTCATACGCACGCGTGCTGGCCACTCCGATGTGCTTAACCGTGAACGCCGTGACTCTTACCGCTTAGACGTGCGTGCTACTGCACAGATGCCCGATGGTACGCAGCTTGAAGCTGATACAGTTGTCGTGGTCGAGGTTACGGATGAAAATGATCTCAGTCCGTTATTTTATCCGACGGAGTATGAAGCACTCGTACCGGAGGACACACCACTACACTCCAGTATTGCGCGCGTCACCGCTGAGGATGCTGACATTGGTATCAACGGAGAAATTTACTACAGCCTTGCTGAAACGACTGACCGTTTTGCGGTACACCCAACGAGTGGTGTAGTAACAATCACGCGCGCACTTGTGGCAACAGAAAACCCCAGCCATGAGATAACTATACTGGCACGAGACCGCGCGTCATTACTTATGCGCGGCGAAGATGCTCCAGCTGCTCGCGCTACGTTAGTAATTCGCGTAGCGCGCGTAAATCTGCATGCTCCAGAGCTCCGTGTAAGGCGTCTACCTGAACTTGTTGAGAATTCTACTGCTGAGATCTACGCCATTATTAAAGTAACGGACCAAGATTCCGGAGAACACGGGCGCATCGCCAGCTTAGAGATTGTTGACGGCGATCCCGATGGGCATTTCCGTGTACGGCCGTCTACACAACTAGGAGAGTATGACATTTTAGTGCATGCGTTGCTTGACCGCGAGACAGCCCCTCACGGCTATAACCTTACATTACGCGCGTCTGATGCTGGACAACCACCACGGTCCTCATATCTCACCTTGCCTGTAACGCTCATTGATGCCAACGATAACTCTCCTGTCTTTAGTCGTGAAATCTATGAAGCGAACATTCCAGAGACCGCACCACCAAATACACCCGTTATTAGACTCAAAGTTAGCGATCGCGACGAAGGTCGCAATGCACGTGTCTACATTGAGATAGTCGGCGGCAATGAAGGTGGAGAATTCATTGTCAATCCAGACACTGGCGTGCTTTATACAGCAGTTCCCCTTGACGCCGAAGAAAAATCGCTTTATACACTTACAGTTTCAGCCATTGACCAGGGTAACGCTGGAACTCGTAAACAATCTTCAGCCAAAGTTAAAATAGCTGTTGTAGACGCTAATGACAATAATCCCGTTTTTGATAAAGAAGATATGGAAGTTACAGTATTAGAAAATGGACCCAGCGGCGTGGTAGTAGCCCGTGTCTCGGCAAAAGATGCTGATTCCGGTGAAAATGCTTACCTTTCTTATAGCATCGCTAACTTACAACCAGTTCCGTTCGAGATTGATCATTTTTCGGGTGCCATACGGACAACCAAGATATTGGATTACGAGAGTATGAGACGAGAATATGTTTTAAGGATACGTGCTAGTGATTGGGGATTGCCTTATCGGCGTCAAGCCGAAATGCGACTCACTGTACGTCTTCAAGACATCAATGACAATAGACCACAATTTGAACGAGTTGATTGTGTTGGTTACCTGCCTAGACGACTAGCAATAGGACACGAGATTGTAACTCTCTCAGCTATCGATTTTGATTCCGGCGATGTCGTCTCGTACCGCATAATAGGTGGTAATGAAGACAACTGTTTTTCACTTGATTCAAGTACTGGCGTTTTAAGCCTTTCCTGTGATCTAGCTGACGTGCGAACTGAGACTAGAGTGCTAAATGTTACCGCGACGGACGGTACGCACTTCGCTGATTCTGCTTCTCTGACGTTGCACTTAGTAGGTGGCAGCGGTGGCGATAGCAGTGCGCTTGAATGTCGCGACACCGGTGTGGCGCACCGTCTAATCGAGTTACTAGCCGCAGCAGAACGGAGCAATGCCCCCATAGACTTTGCCGAAGATTTTCCCCTGGCACCTTCTCGATATGGAGAAAATCTGCATATACCTGAATTCATCGACTTCCCCGTCGAGGTTAAAGTAAACGAGTCCGTAGCCTTAGGTACATCACTGGTGCGCTTGCGTGCTCGTGATCGTGACCTGGGCTATAATGGACTCTTAGTGTACGCTATTTCAGGCGGCGACGCCGACTCTGCCTTCCGTATTGACCCAGACACTGGCGAACTCAAAGTAATCGGATACTTGGACCGTGAAAGAGAAAGTGAATACTATTTAAACGTGACTGTCTATGACTTAGGTTTACCTCAACGCTCTAGCTCACGACTACTTCCAGTAACTGTACTAGATGTAAACGATAACGCTCCACGTTTCGAGAAAACCCTAGCGAGTTTTCGTGTCACAGAAAATGCTATAAATGGTACCGCGATATTTCGATCAAATGCGACGGATCGCGATGCGGGTGAATTTTCCCATATTACTTACAGTTTAAGTGGTGCCGGCGAGGGCGAGTTCTGTGTAGAGCGCGACACGGGCGTTTTAATGGTGTGCGCTGCCCTTGACCGCGAGCGGCAGGCACTGTACGAGCTCACGATTCGCGCCACGGATGGAGGTGGCTTGCGCTCCGAGGCACTGGTGCGCGTTGCGGTAGACGACGTAAATGACAACGTACCGCGCTTCGCTCTCTCTTCATACAGTGCGCGCGTACGCGAAGACGTGCCTGTAGGGACACCAGTGGCTGTTCTTGAAGCTTTTGATCCTGATCTCAGCGCAGGCGGAGTAATCACTTACACGCTGCCCGACCAGTCTCCCGACAACATCGTTTTCACAGTTGACAGTACCTCAGGTACTATCCGTACTGCAAAATTGCTCGACTACGAGGAAAAACAGGTTTGAATATATTAAACTATATCGTATTTTTAAGAAGTTAGTTAAAAAGTCCACTAAATATTTCATTCTTCAAATATGCAGACTTCCTCAAGACGAATCACCAATCAGCCAATCACCGCTAGTCAAGTGGTGTATCAACACTTATGGCATTTAACAATTTCATTAGTACAAAAAATTATCATTGTAAGTTATAACACAGTTAACTTATCAAAGAAAGTTTTAAATATCGCCGTCACTTTTGAATTTGACAATCATAAAAATACATATTATAGGTAGATAGATAGAAAATTTATTATGCTTAAAAACATGATACATAAGCTGGCTGACATGTTTTGCCATAATTGGCATGCAAAAATTATATGAACACACAGTTAATTACACTAAGACAATCTTACATTTTTAAAATTATTTCATTGCTTAAAATTAAGTACAATCTTTTTGAATTTAAATATTATGTACAATTAAATATAAGTATTTAATTGTACATAATCACATCCAATCTATTTGAATTCTTATTCATACATTATTAATTGAATTATTACATTATTGTTACATAATTTAAATTCTTTAAATTACCTCTTACACATTTTTTATGTATGATAAATGCCTTACCTATATCTGGAGAAGTTCCCCATAATATAAGGCCATATCTCAGCAGTGATGCGACACAACCGTAATATGCGGTTAAGGGAAAATAATATAACCGCAAATGGCTTAGCAAGATCCTCTGTTATGCCGAAAGTATTGCAGCATTAATTTTGAAATAAATATATGGTAAAGTTGAGGAATAATGTTAAGCACTATGTTAGACAAAAACACGATTCCGTAAAATTTTCTCGATAGAAAAAAAATCCAAAGTTACCTCCAAATGAACAATAAACCGCTGTTATTCATAAAATACTTTAAATAAGATCATGAAACTTATACATATTAAACATAACATACTAACTGAACTAACCATAATGCAGTGATTATGTTATTTACTTTTTTTAAAATACCATTATTTTCACTGTAAAAAGAAATTACCTAAACTCGGCGTCTTGAAGCTTGATTCTTGATTCTTGTCACCCCGTTAGTATCACAGAGTACCTTTGGCTTATGCTTTTGAAGGGAGAAGTTGTGTTGCTTACGATCAGAATACACATTACGCAACAGGACGACGTAAAATCAAAATGGGAAATAACCGTGATAAAAATAAGAAGCTACTGGGTTGTCGTTAAGAAACAGGCATGAATATAATGAAATAAGTGTCTAACGACCTACCTACTTACAGTATTAGTGATTACAAACATGTCGGTACATAGCATACGACGCGTGGGGAAGTGGGGACGAAATTAGAATTTGAGCTGACTTACTATATCCCCTTAACGCCGTTTTTTAGTTGTATATCTTAAACGCCTAAGGACATATACGAATCTGTCAATTTTGTGCAAATGCTTTGTATGTGTGATTTACAATTGCAATGTTGTGAAGAATAATTCCCAAAAATTTGGTATCCCTGTTTCTTGAATTTCTTGTTCATGGCAAACTATTTTGAGATTCAGTCAGTAGAGAACCAGAAACCTCTTACTGGAAATGAGTCATTCCTTCTCAGTCCACAGGGGAGATAACGCATTTGCATGTTTATTCCTAATTGAGGATAAATGGAGATGTCTACGGGCTACAGCATCCATTTACCATCAGGTGAACTGTGTGCTCGTTTGTTACCTTATTCTCTACAAAAATATCGCGCGTGTGCAGGTGTACGGCGTGACGGTGCGCGCTACAGATGGGGGGCGACCGGCACTGTGGGGCGAGGCCACGCTGGTGGTGGAGGTGGGCGATGTGGATGAAAACCGGCACTCGCCTCAGTTCGAGGCTCGAGGTGCGCTGGCGCTGTCGGTGAGCGAGGCCGCGGTTCCGGGAGCGACCGCCGGCCAACTGCGGGCAGCTGACGCGGACCCACCCGGCCGCGACTCGCGCCTCTCCTACTACGTGCTCGACGGGTCCGGCATGCCGCACTTCTCCGTGGATGACACCGGTTTGTGGCCTCATATAAACACTCACGCACACCTCGAACGCGAAGCGCATGGGTTGATTTGTCAACGTCACGCTTCACGCTCACATTCAAATCGGGTTGATTAGTCAATCAACTACTACCGCCTCGTCGGTCTACTGATCGTGTAGTCCCGGGTCGGTTCGGTAAAATCAGTTATTAAAGTTTTCTGTCAAAAAAACTCGAAATAGCAGGAATGGCAGTGTTTTACCTGCGTGCCTCGTAAAGCCTTTGGTCCTGCGTCGGATCTCTATCAGGTCGTGTCGGATTGTCGTCCCCTCGGACTATGAGAGTTAAGGAATAGGGAGTGCACATGTGCTTGGACACTACAATGTCGTGCGCAGATCTGCTAGTCTCCGTTGAGATCTTCCGCCGTGATCGAAATTCGGTCTGGAAAACATATTATTTTACCGCTCTAAACCGTTGAGAAAACACATTAATATCAAAGAGAAACACTGATGATTGAAACTTATCGCTTTTATTAATTAAAGATATTATACTATAAAAAAACTATAAAAAAACAACGAAAAATTTTTCGTTGTCCATTAGTTGCTGGTAAAAAATTGTATGTTAATAAAAATACCTCAAAGGCGACTTGACGAAATTATCTAATTGCACGCCTCATAAGCGAAGAATGGAAATTCAGTAATTTTTTGAGCTAAAAATATCTTTATTATGTTGCACTTTATTATTATGCACTTTTCGAATATTAAAAATACACATATAACTAAAATCACTCGTTTTCATGTTCTATTATTTTAAAAGTAATTTTCTGTATTTAGTGTAAAAACAAACTGTCTGAAAAAAAATTTTCGATGGTGCCCGATGTTCGATGGTTGTTAGAATTATTGTATCAAAATAATTCTTTTTTTAATCACAGGTTCCTTTTAAAAATCACTGAGTTATTTGGTCTCCTTTAATTATAATTAATGAAATTATAAAAAACAATTGCTACTTTTCTACAAAAAATATTCTCATGGATCTCTTTCTTCGTCTCAAATATGGAAAAAGAGATATTTTTCTTTTTACATAATCAAATGAGGATTTTCCAAACGTTTTAGATAATAGTGTCGGGTGATTAAATAAATTCGCATCTAGCATTGGTTATACAAGGTAATGTTTTTATTTTTCTTAAAAGTGCGTCCATATTTGACATCTAAAATATGTTTTGTAGCAAAACAATAATTATAAATATTTTTTTTTCGTAACAAAAACCTATATTTTAAAATCCTGGGATGTTTCTAACCAATAAAACGAACATAGACTGAAATGTGTAAGTAATTTCTTCTGGGTCAAGAAAGTCACAAAGATGTCAGTCATTATTTTACTTTACAGAAACTTTCACGTATTAACACTATTTTGTTTATATGTTATTGTATTAACTATATACGTAATTGTTGTTGAACACATTGTGCACGTGCACACACACACACAGGGCTGGTGCGCACGCTAACACCACTGGACCGCGAGACGGCGCCGCACTACTGGCTCACTGTGTGCGCGGAAGACCAGGGCCTCGTACCGCGCCATGCCTGCATACAGGTAATTACACTGCAACTATGCATAGTTACATCGACATAGATTTAACTCTGCCGTGTGGTGGCGGTTAAGAATATCCCCTACCCCATATCTTCCCGTGAGTGTCGTAAAAGGCGACAGAGGGAAACAGGCAGCAACTGCGTTGTACTGAGTGTACAACCAGTGCGTGTTGCCTGTGACGATTTATGAATCTGAGACGTGGTCCTTCACTGCTGGCCGTGTGAGGTCGCTCAAGGTCGCTCAGCGAGCTATGGAGAGGGGTATGCTCGGGGTTTCTCTGCGTGATAAATTTAGAAATAAGGATGTCTGTAGTAGAACCAGAGTGACCGACATAGCCCAACGGATTAGTAAGCTGAAGCGGCCATATAAATCGAGGTCCGACATCCGATGGGGAAGAAATGTTCTCAAGTGGCAGCCTCGTACCGGTAGGCGTAGTGTAGGGCGACCCCCCACTAGATGGTGTGACGACCTGGTAAGACATGTGGCTCAGGACCGTGCTTTGTGGCATTCCTTGGGGGAGGCCTATGTTCAGCAGTGGACTTGTGAAGGGCTATAATGATGATGATGATGAGATTTAACTCTTCAAACTCCGACGTTTCTTCAAAATCTTACGTCTGAAAGTTTGTGTCCGAATCATGACTGTCATTGTGCAGATTTATTTCTACATCTCTTGCCTCTGTTTTTGGTACCCTCTATTTTAGTCCTCAGAGAATATAAAATGTATCTGTGACCTCGTTTGCTTCAAGTTCAACAAGTATTAGTGTTTATGTCCAGTTGCCACTCACGTTTAAGTTAACTTATTAAAAAGTTATGTATCCAAAATAACTAGCTTGAAAATAGACATCCCAGATGGACCAGACGCTTATGATATTCCTCTTGAAGAACGCATTACAATATTATCATAATATAAAAAAACTTAGAATACATAATCTTAATAAACTTACTAAGACTACATAATCCTCTGCACTTTTTAAATAAAACCATTTTCAACCAAACAAAATATTTTTTTAATAATGGCAATAAAAAGTTTTGATATTATGATTACGGCATCATAATTAGACATAGTGTTAATTAAATACATATTCTATCTAATGAATTCTAGTACATTTCTCTAATATGCGTATGTTATATTCTACTGTTTTAGTGCCATCTGTGGCAACCATTGATTTATATATTAGACTAGATTAGTAATTACCGCGCCAAAGCATTGCCACTGCACATATGGCCACAGCCATATGCCTAGCTAACGTCAGTTCAGTGTTCAATGTGACGCCGACAGGGCTGAGCCGAACAATGCGCGACAAAAAATTGGTAAATGTGAAGTAAAAGAATGCGATTCAAGGTCACAAAAACATAATAAGTCAAGCGGAATCACTTTCCATACTAAAGTTGTAGTTCATGTTTTCATATAAACGTAAAAACCTCAAATAGTTAAATAAAATTATGGAATATTGCGATTTACGTTAAATGTTGCCACTTTTCTGTCTTTGTGATTATCCC
Source organism: Parnassius apollo (assembly GCA_907164705.1). NCBI lineage: Eukaryota > Metazoa > Arthropoda > Insecta > Lepidoptera > Papilionidae > Parnassius > Parnassius apollo. The sequence continues at coordinate 707,499 of CAJQZP010000095.1, read as the reverse complement.
ACATTAACGTTTGACTATATAATTAATGGAGTAAGTTAATTTGTTACCTCTGATTTTAATTATTTTGGAATATAAAATAAAAACTACGTTTTAACTTTCATACAAAATAATTATGTTCGATGACGCCTCCTCTGTGTTTGTATACTATGTGGTCATGAATTGACGGAACGAATCACACGAGTTTTAACCTTCCGGGAGAAAAATAATATTTTTACTGGTATCCCAACCTATATGAACTTAACTCCCACTGGCAACACTATACACCTTATGTCGTTGTGAATTTTTCGTGCCGAATTAGCGAGTCGCATCTTCAAATTAAAAAATTTAAAATTGGTTTTTAAGTGAAAGTATGTAATTTTTGCATTTAAATAACTTGTAGGGTAGATAAATTATAGCGCGAAATGTGAAATCTATATTTGAAACAGAACGAGCATGTGTAAGTACATAATTTTTCAATAAATTAATATGAATATTGTGTTAATGTATTGGATACGTATATTGCATAAGTATTTAAAAAACCTGTAGGGTAGATTAATAAAATAGCAACATAAAATCAATGTATGATACAGAGCAAAAGAGGGAAACCCAAGTGACTTCTTAATTAGTACAGTGTTTTGTTTTAAAAAGATCAAAGGATCTTCATAAATCTAAAACAAACATTCAGATATCTTTATAATATTGGGATCTGTCTCCATCAGTAACAACTCACTAGACATGCAATAGCCTCCAGCAGTTGCTTTATATCAGCAAAGGCGATACTATCAAGTAATATGTGGCAAGTGCCAAGCCCAACCATCAAAGAAAAAAGAATAAAGGTAAACACAGCTAAAGAAGTAAGCAAATTCACTTGACCTTATTTTATTCTAAAATATTATTAAAAAAAACTTTCTCATAGTAGATCGACAACAATACATTAGTGTAAGTCAAGCAAGTCCTCTCACATATATTGAGTTCAGTATGTCAGAAAATATTGTATTTAATACAGCTGTAAATTTAATTAAAACAAGACTAGTCATTATTTTGTTTTTAGTTATTGGTAAATACCATGATATGATATATACATAGATGAAGAGATTCAGAAAATGAAAAGTGGACAGTTCTAGAATTGCTGTTAATTGGATAAGAAGTTAATTTAAAAAAAATCAATACCTTAATAGTACATTTAAATAACTTGGTCTTAACATAAAAAAATTATAGCATTTTCATACCTGAAATGATTCACATGAATGATAAGTCAATTATTAAATTACATTCCACTACAATCATATAAGAAATTTGCTAATTTAATAGACAAATTAATATCTGTTTGTCCAGCTATCTTTTATGGGTAAATGTATACAAAACAAATAAAATGTATGAAAAGAGAATAATTTTGAATATAAATTAATACTGAAAAATCATATTCAGATTTCAAGTAATCCAATTACAGGGGGTGCATATAAAATGAAAATCCTTTCAGTACATAATGAATTTGTTTTTACTTTTGATCATAATGTTTTGTTATAATCCCCATATTTAAAATTTCTTATAAAACTACAGCTATATCATACATAAATCACATGGGTGGTGTATAGTAACCACATAATATTTATTAATAATAGTAAAATTGATCTTCTGAAATATATGTATTTCTTTTTTGCCTTTTAAATAACATTTTAAGGTTATTCTCTCATATGCGAAGAATCCAGGAAAACTAATGACGAAATAAAATAGTAATCAAATTCCTAAACCTACAAAAAGATTGTCTATAACATTTTATCTAAAAGTAATAGATAAACTTAAGTTCATGCATTTGCTATTAGAAAAAATATAAGTGCATAAAATTCATGGGTTAACCCTAAGTTTTATGCACTATTCTCCACAATTTTCAAACGGAATACAGAAGAAGGAATAACCTTCTAGTCTTCATAAGCCTGTTACTAAATCATTGTTAAAAAAACAACTTATTAAAATTCTTTTCCTGGTCAACAACTATTTGTAAGATCTCCTTTGATCTACACATACCTTGCTGTGGTAGTGCTGTAAAAGAGGTATTTATGTATGTAAAGCATAAAAATAAGCCCTTGTCTGTATATACAATATGTCTATTGTCTAAAGTCGTGATAGATAAAGTGAGAAATTTACTTGTTGTTCTTCCTATTATGATTTGGGCTCATACTGTGAAGTTAAACAGTTCCTTTCTGGTGTTTATAGGAAGAAAAATAAAAACAAGAATACAATCAAAGTTTAGGTCTAACATAATTTGGTTAACAAAGCTGAATTTCGTCAAAAAGAAAAAGCAAAGAAAATACAGTAGTAAGAGAAAATATGAGTATTTTTAACCGACTTCAAGAAGGAGGAGGTGTTCAGTTCGACTGAATGTTTTTATGTGTGTTGTCTCATAGCTTTTCTCTGGCTGAGCCGATTTTGATGAGTGTTTTTTTATTTGAAAGCCGGTGCTTCAAGTGTGATTGACTCATGTAGATTTAATCGGGATCTGACCAGTGCTTTTTGAGTTGTTCTTAATGCGTATATGATTAACTTTGAATACATTGATGATCTCCTCATTTTATTTATATTGAAGTCGGTTGTGTAAAGTTTTTAATTTTGCAACTTGTATCAGTTACCTCAAAATATCACTTGTATGTCACTAAAACTGTATGAGTTGTTAATTTTGAAAACTATTTAATATCCCTGCTATAAATAAAGCAGCTAATTTGGTAAAGTATTTTAACAAGAAAATACATTCCTTTTTACTTTACATATTACCAAACATTCATTCCCTTCTCGTCCTAGAAAAAGTGGTATTGATGATATTGAAAGTGTTAAAAAGACAACAATCTTACATCCGAAACTTTTTCCGTTTGTTGTAGGAGGCCATTATTAATTAAGAGCATTTAAAAAGTATAAAATAAATAAACAGTTATTCATAATGGGAATTTATATTATCTAAATTTATATATTATGCTTACTGCTTACATTTTAATTATTGTTTCCTAATTCTAGTGGATAAAAATTCACAATGACATGAGGTGTATAGTGATGTCAGTGGGAGTTCATATAGGTTGGGATACCAGTAAAAATATTATTTTTCCCCCGGAAGTTTAAAACTCGTATGATTCGGTCCGTCAATTCATGACCACATAATATACAAACACAGAGGAGGAGTCAACTTCATATAATTTTGATCGAAGGACACTTACAGGTATGTTACTTTGATCAAATAATTAATTATTCTTATTTTAGTTTATTCATGAATGATCTATTAAATATATTTTATTACCTATTTTATAGTAATGATTTTATATTGGTTACAATTTTGTTTTTATATAATTTTTATATTAATTATATTTTATTACCTATTTTATATTGTATGATTTATTAGTGCAGAAAAAATACTTATAAAAAATATGTTTTATTACATCAGTTATGCTAACTTCTATTCACCTGATAAGAAAATATACTTTTTTAAATAAAAACAATTAAGCAGCAGCTTAAAAAAACTCCTTTTTATCGTATTTTGGGTTAAATTTCTTAAAGTATGCCACACCAACCCGCGATTGCATATTTGGTGTGTCTATCTTTATATAATCTTAGCGACGGTATTGTTTTCGCAACTTGTGTAGGTGAGACAGATATATGTTTATTTAAAATGTTTAGTAATTTCAAAGCTACATAGTCGCGGTTAGATAGTGTTTACACTTTTTTCGACGCGCGGTAATGTGGTCTATCTATAATGTGGTCTATAATGTGGTAGTGTGGTCTATAAGGTTTTGTGGTCTCCTCTAGTTTTGTATAACTCAATGGTTGCAACTAAGTCATAAAGCCGTCCTAATAAAGTTGTTAATGAATAACCTAATTGTTGTTAGTTATTCTACGAGTGTTTAAAGTGAATCTTATTCGGCAATAAATAAGGTTTACATCGAAGTGGAGGACGTGAACGAGCTGGCGCCGTGGCCGGAGCTCGCGGCGTACAGCGCGCGCGTGGCGGAGCAGTGCGGCGCCGGCACGCACGTGGCCACCGTGCGCGCCGCGGACGGCGACGCTTCGCTCGCGCCCTCACGCGTGCGCTATGCCATCGTGGCCGGCAACCCTGACGGCCTGTTCGCGATTCACGAGGACACCGGTACCCTCACCACTGTCCTTGTTAACTTCTACCGTTCGTGGAAGAAAACTAATTTTACGGATTTTATCGCGATAAATTTTAACTTCTTGAATTAGCGACGTTTCGAGCACTTTACAGCACCCATGGTCACGGAGGAAACTCCATGGGTATTGTAAAGTACCCGAAACATCGGAAATAAAAATAAAAAAGCGTTTTCACACGCTGTAGAAGTGAAACCTTCAGAAACACGCGAGATAATTAGAAACACTGTATACAGTATTCTATCTCAAATGGCTGGCCAAATTCTATTCGTAGATGCATGTGTTTGTCTCTTTTTAGTGATGATTTTTTGTTTCTTTGAAATTCAAATCAAAATGATTCTAGAGAAATTTTCACTACGAAAAAATGTGTCCAGGTTCACACAACTAAACTTCGAGAAAACGAGATCAGGAGTAGGATAATCGTATGGTTTATGTAATTAAAATATAAATAAATTTATAGTAAACATTGTATACAGTATTCTATCTCATTTTCTCGCAGGCTAAGTCCTACAGTTGTATGTATGTATTTGTGCCTTTTTCCTTTGGTCGAATTTCAAATTACCACGACTAAAGAAGTTTTCACTTTACAAGTTAACAGTAAACGCGATAAAATCCATAAAATTCTATGTGTAGTATTCGCGTAAATATAAGAAATCATTCTGTGATTCCGTCACGTTCACATATTAGGCTCAGAGCGGTTGACTGTTAGCGTTTTGACGCAAATTGCCTATTGTTTTTTTTTAAATAGAAGAGGGGGGGGGCAAACGAGCATGCGGCTCACCTGATGGTAAGTGACTACCGCCGCCCATGAACCAAGCAACACCAGGGGAATTGCAGGTGCTTTGCCGGCCTTTTAAAAAGGAGTAAGCGTATAATATTTCAAGCCTTGTATGCATTGTATAGTGTGAGCTCTTTTTAAAACAATATTGGGCGCTATTTGACCGCAAGTACTATAATAAATAATTAACTAACTAGCAATTTGCTGCATGCCTTATTTTGAGTAAAGAGGTTAAGAACCCTTTTATGGTTCTTACAATTCACGAAGTCGAGCGGGCTTCACTTGTTGTAAACAGTATCTGTATACGTGTCAAAGTGTACGTGAGATCAAAATCGAGGGCACGTTCGCAACTGATCGCTCCAACTGAAACGCACACACGTTCAACCGCGAATAAAACTCGCTTGACTTCGTGAATTGCAAGAACTATACTAACCTAAACCACTTTAAGTCACTGGAAATAGCATCTACGTCTTGATTGATATCGAGTAGATTTGTGGTTAAAACATATAATAGTGGTGTAAACATATTCACCACCCTTTATCGTCTCATGGGTGTCGTAGGAGGCGATAAAAGGAAGCTGCAACTGGGGATGGGCACCAGCATCTTACTGACGACAATGGAAATGAAACAAGTATTAACCACCGCAGTGGTTGTCAACCAGCCTGCTATGCGTGTTTAATATGGTATGGTCTTCCTATGAGGACATCTGTTAGGGAAGCCTATAGCTACAGCGGATAGCCTGTATGAAGTCATTTACCATCAATTAGTCTCGTTTAGTAAATTCGTATTCGACTAGGTTCGCTACTCGAATCTTTTGTATATTGAATAAAACTATTTTCACAGATTTTATCGCTTTTAATGTTACTTACTTTTAAATACCCACGTTTCGCGTGCTTTGTAACAACCACGGTGGACTGAGGTGATGGACGTACCGATGTCAAATTTAACCTGGAGTACCTTCTGCTTTTAATTAATATTTTGGTCCGATCTATGGAGAATGATCTTACTGTGTCATGAAGACTTACTGTGGTATGCTTGGGTTTAGTTTTAATTTTATTTATTACAGGATCCCAAGCAGGTGGTAGTGCCCAGCCTCATTCTCTATTAAAATTATACGTGGTAGTACTACGCTGCAGCTATATTATGGTTGTAGCACGAATAGGTCGAAGGTCGGTGGGACCACGATCTCACACAATACCAACGTATAAAATAGCAGCTTAATGCTGCTGAGTTTTGTATGGTGATTGTAGAGAACGGGAGACCCTTTTTACTCGAAACGAGGCATTACATCAGGGGTGACACCGCATCTGCATTTTGATTTTTCATCGAGGAGAAATGTAGATGTATATGGGCCACCCTTATTTCAATAAAAAATAATGTGGATAGATCTTTTGGATATTCATTTTAAATATTGTTGATATAATTGCGTGTGCAGGTGAGATCGTAACGACAGGGCGTACGCTGGACCGTGAGACGGCGGCGACGCACGCGCTGGAGGTGTCCGCGACGGACGGCGAGCTGGTCTCCAGCGTGCGCGTGCGCGTTGCACTGACTGACCTCAACGACCACGCGCCCGCCTTCACACAACGCTTCTACGACTTCCGCGTGCCCGTACGGGATGAGGTACCGTACCACATCCATTTTATTTAAATAAAACCTCTTTAGAATCGTGATTTGACCCGATGAAACAAAAAAGACACTAAAAAGAGACAAACATATACATCTATAGAATTCAACCTGCGAGAGAATGAGATAGAATACAGTATACACTGTTTCCTATTATCCCAGTCTGCTCTTCGTATAGTGCTTTAAAAACGGTTAATATAACTTTTAACTCTTAATATCAAAAATTGAAATAATAATAATAATTTTTGTATTTATTTTATTTTATTGATATTTATGTATATTTATCTTTTCATTTTCATTTATAATTATATATTTATAGATCCCAACCAGATGAGAAAACTATATAGATACCCCCCAATGTAATAATGTCATCCAGACCCAATTTTGGCCACGGCGGCCTGCCTCAGCGGAGGCTAGCCATCGGCGCAGGACAGGATTATAGTGCCCAAGTGTATGCGCAAGCACAGGTGCACTCTCTATTCCCTCACTCTCATAATCCGATGGGACGGTAAACCGACACGACCGGAGAGAGATCAGGCGCAGAACCAACGGCTTTACGTGCATTCCGAGGCACGGGGTGAGACACCGCCAACTTCCTGACTCCGGGCAACTACCTAAAATTTCTGGACGGAAAAACTCAATAATTAATTTTTTGGCCCGACCCGGGATTCGAACCCAGGACCTCATGATCAGCAGTCGTACTACTACAACCACTAGACCAACGAGGCAGTCAAAAAATGTAGAAAAAAATTCTTAATTAAGAGGATATAGTAAGTCAGCTCAAATTCTAATTTCGCCCCCACTTTCCAACGCGTCGTATGCTATGTACCGACATGTGATCGTAAGCGACACAACTTCTGCCTTCAAAAGCCTAAGCGATACTTCTTTTAACAGAATTACTTTAAAGGGATCAGAAATCAACTTTAATATTACTTTAATTTTTAGGTATTTGTACTCATTATCTCTACTCTCATTATCGTAAAAACTAGCCTTTTTACCTAAATCGTTAGTATTTTTTTTCTCATCAACTTTATTTAGTTTTCAATAAGTTTTTCATCTAGTCATAACCAGTATTTTAATTTAGCATTCACCGAAGTACACCTTCAGGTCACTCCACAAAGTTCAAGACGTATATTTATATAATAAATCCTACTACTTTTAGCGAAACAATATATTGTAATGAAAATCCGTGATTATAAAAATAATAATAATATCTTACCTTAACTTTGGTTTTTGGAATATTTTGTATTTCTACAGCGATCGATAATTTCATCACATGCCGCTGTAAAGAAACGATACAGTACGCTCCGAGCCCGGAGTGAGTCAAAATGTATCTGTATTTAGTAAAATATATTATTACAAGGCTACTCAAACACCGAAAATATCAGAATTTCTCAGCCGAAAAATATTAATTATAACTAAACAAAATAAAATTATACAGCCATTTACATTCCATGGCTTCCCCACATGATAGATGAAGAGATTAAAAAATAGATTGAGTTGAACAATTGATATTTTCAAAAGTTATCGTGTGCTCCCCCCATGCGGACTTGATACATCTACACATAAGCCACTAAAACAACTTTAAAAATAGCAATTAATTGATTTAAAAAAAATTCTACAATTATTTATCTTTCTGACAATGTTGTTTTATATCATTTATATGTTCAATATAATTGTAAGATACGATTTCATGCGACAAAATTGTGATTTTTAGTCGCTGGTAGAACATGTCTACGTACTTTGCGCTTAAGGCGTACAATTATCATATCCAATCCATTCATAACAATCCACGACTTCATAACTCACCGATCTATATTAAATTAGTCGTGTTTAGGCTATCGCGTCTATTTTACGTACCAACCTGAGAGTCGATAAATTTTTGTTCGATAAAACTGCTGTACCTATAGAGTGAAGTAGATGGCGCCAATACTAAGCAACTTTACTCGCAATTTTCTGAAGGTTTTACTCCTACCGCGTGTGAATTACACACATGTTTTTTATACAATTATGGTCTCCAATACTTTTTCTGCCAACCGAGCGTTCCTGAGCGTGCCTCTCCCCCGGGCGTCTTCACACTTTAATCCTTACATCATCTAGTTTCTGGCAAAATCTAGACTAATCTGTGAATAGAACTTGACTCCAAGCTTCGTCATTGCAACTTTCGTAAAAGCGAGCAAATTTAACTCGAGCCACTCGATGGCGTGTGGTAAGAAGGGGACGTCTGACAGGCAAGTGATAATTTATTCCGGCCGATTTCAGTCTTATTATCACAGTTTTTGTGCTTATTGTACCCCCTCGAACTTCTTGGAACTTCGTTCTTACCTTAGAAGTTAAGGTCCGTTTTCTATGCACGCTGGTAACGATAAACCCGTCATCTCTGGCCACAGTTTTCCGTTTACGTCCCTTTCTGCATATCTCATATACTGACAACTCTGTGTACCACAGATTTTGCTACTCGTAATTATTGGGCCACGTGTTTGTAGAAGTGTCCAGTTTTAATATGCTATATTACGCAATAATTACATAAAAACAAATGATATTCGAAAATGTCAGTATTCTAAAACTTTAATTTCTGTAATAGCATTTACTAATGGGCCAGTACGCACGATAATTACAACAGAAGAGATTTAACTTTTTTTGCGTTTTTCTAAATTTGTCCATTTATTGTATTAGCCCAGTAAGATCATGTTATCAATTGTATCGGTTTCAGGATGATGAAGTGGTGACGGAGGGTGCAGAAACTAGCGCTGAGGGCGAGGGACAAGGAGAAACTGACAGCGAGGCGGAAGAGGAGGACGAGCGTCTCATCTGGGATGAATGGGACGAGCCGGATCCTAGTGACATTTACGTTGCCACGGTTTGAAGCTTTAAAGTTTTTGGTATGGAATGTAGAAGTAAGGAGTACAGACTGTGTATTAAAAAGTGTCCATAAAAACCTTTAAATAAGGGTGGCGCCACTATAGCTACGGGGTAAATTTTAAAGAACGCACCGAAAAATATTAGTGGGATAGACTACTTTTTCGAGGTTATATTTACTAAATAAAATTATTTTAGATTTTAGAGCTACTGAGCAGTTTAGCAGCACACTTAAACTGCTAAGTTCATTCCATCATCCTAGCAGCTACTGCAGCGCTGTTGTGGAGAGTTTTTGAACTGTTATTTACTGCTTACAGATGACCACTTTTTCAACTATTCTAGTATGGGAGTTGGAACTCCTTACTTCTACACTCCATAGTTTTTGGGCATTTGAATGACGTTATTTATACCTTTGGATTAAAGAATAAAATAATAAAATAGTAATATAATTCTTATCAAACATATATGTATTTTAAAATCGGAGAGTTCACAAAAGAATACGCGTTACCATGAAGCATATCCATTATAAACATTATTCGATTGGACGTGTATAATCAGTTATTTTACTTTTAAAAAGACGGTAAAGCTCTTTACACTACACTAACATTCCTTTAAAAAATTCACTGTCATAAATGTCATGTCTATATGTACATATATACAACACTAATGGGATCACCAGTATGTTTTTTTTTAGTTTTAAAAGTGGTAGTTGTAATAACTGTACTCGTGGCAGGTGTTGGCGCTGGACAGCGACGAGGGCGAGAATGGCACAGTGCGGTACAGTGCGCGCGCGAGAGGTGCGGCGCGTGGCCTGTTGCGCGTGCGTGCGCGCTGCGGCCGACTGTACGCCGCGCGGGCGCTTGCCCTGCGGCGCCGCGCGTACGACCTCACCGTGAGTGTCGCACACATGTAACTTCATACACATAACAACACAAGTAAACATAACATAGAGGCGCGCACGCTGCGGCCGACTGGGTGAAGAGGCATCGTTGAGTTTCATGTGAGTGATATATCGACTGAAACTACGTGCGTCATTGTGAATCCACGGCGGCCGCATTTCCTATCAAGTCAGCAAAACTGCCATGTAGAAACGATGTTGCATTATTGTGTGAAGCTATGCGGTGGCCTTGTAATTCGCGACTTTTATGGGGGCATCCATATAACAAGTATGTAGTAGTGAAGTGGCATTTGTTGTGCGTACAGGTGCGTGCTTGCGACGGCGGGCGGCCCGCGCGCTGCGCGCTGAGTCGCGTGCGAGTGCGCGGCGTGCGGGCGGGCGGCGGACGCGCGCCTCGGCTCGCCTCGCCTGCGCCGCTGCAGGCCGCCGAGCTGGACGCGCCCGGCTTCCTGCTGGCGCTGCTGCAGGCCACCGACCACGATAACGACGCACTCTACTACGACATCGTCGGTCAGTGACCCGCACCCGGCCCCGCCGCCGCCTGCACTTTAATAGAGCCATGCTGCAGCTATGCTATAATTGTGTCATGAATGGGCTGACTCGAGTGAGGAAGGACCATCCTAAGTGGACAAAGATTACTAGCAAACAAGCATACAGACCATCTGTTGGTTAATGTAGCTGTGGCCCATCTACACCTACGTCTGTCCTCCATCAATAGAGTTAATTTTATAGATACATTGTAGAGCCATGCTGCAGAAATATTATGGTTGTAGCACGAATGGTGTACGGTGCAAGACCGTGCAAATACCATCGGCATTTCAGTTATTAGCTAATTAGACACTGTGCTGCGACTGACCTTTAATATTAAACGCCGTCTACTACCATCTCGAGACGGCGAGGCCGGCTCTGCTCTTTCTGACCGAGACGCAGGTGTCCTCTCCAGCTGATGCTACGTATCTCTCTTACTCTGTTCTCGACGCCTCGGCAGTCTTGAAGGTTCGGACCTGTCCATCCTTTGGCTACACGTAGACAACGACGACCATTCGCGCGTCTACGGGTGCCTCTAAGGGTCCCATAGCAGTAATGCTGAAAAAGACCGACTCTTCGACCACGTCCAAATGGCTACAGACTCTTTGCTACAGCGGATCCCCTCCGCAGAAATCGTGATCCACGACGATTGTAACGCCCACCACGCCGAGTGGCTTGGTTCACGTTTAACCGATCATGCGGCGAGATCTGTTCATGATTTTTCCTTGGCATATGGTCTGACGCAGCTGGTTACTTCACCTACATGGATTCCAGATTTTGAGAACCGTACACCTTCGCCGTTGGACCTTCTGCTGACTTCTCATCCGGACGGATATCAGATTTCCGTCGACGCCCCTTTAGGCTTCTCGGACCATTGTCTTGTTCGTAGTGTGGTGCCACTCAAGCTGAAATCGCGGTTGCATTCTGTAGGCTGCCGCCGTGCTTGACGCTATAGGTCAGCCGATTGGTATAGGATGCGGTCTTTCTTTGCATACTACCCCCTTGGGGTGGGTTTGCTTCTCGCTGGACGATCCCAACGTTGTTGCTAATTCTGTCGCTGATGTGGTACTTCAGGGTACGGAACTTTTTATTCCTTCCTCTGTGGTGCCCATTGGAGGCAAACTTCAGCCATGGTTTGGTCGCTCCTGTGAAATTACATCATGCTATAAGCGGGAGTGCTACCAAGCCTGGGCTGACGCATTAACGTCCTGGAATGTACCACCCTCTACCCGGAATGTAACCAGCGCTCTAAAAAAGAAGTACCCACTCCAGGTCGTGTCCAGGTCGTCGGCACATAGGCAGAATTGGCGAGAAACTAGTTCAACTTCCGTCTGGAACCCGTGCATTCTGGTCTCTCGCCAAGGCTGTCCAGGGGAATTTCTGTCAACCATCTCTTCCATCTCTGCACAGGGAGAACGACTCACTGGCCCATGCCGCACAGGAGAAAGGCGATCTGCTAGATTCTTTCTTTGCGACCATCTCGACTCTCGATGACGTGGGGCGTCGCCGCCGACAATCTAATAACGAATAAAAACTTAAAAAGTTGTTATGTCTAACCTGACTTCGCTGGCCAAGCGTAGCAACTGTGGCAAATTATATCCCCCCTATGCGACAATCTACGGGGAGGCCTTTGCTCAGCAGGGGACTTTAATAATCGGTAACAATCAACAACAAAGACACTGTTTGCTTAAGATAAGTTGATACGAGATGAGTAGAGGATTTTGTCGCGCAGACGGTGACCCGGAGCGCGACTTCGTGGTGGGGCGCGAGGACGGCAGCCTGGTGGTGGCGCGCCGCCTGCTGTGGGAGCGCCGCGCGCGCTACGCGCTCAACGTCTCCGTCACCGACGGCCACAACACCGTCTACACCACGGTGCGTACTTTATATCCCATAGTCTAACTTTTTCATCTTGCCTTTTTTCCTTTTATTTTTCTTTACCTTAAATGTAAATTAAATGCAGTTAATTAGTCAGAAATTTTAAGCTTACTTCACTCACATACTTACTTGTCACTATCTTCACCAGCACTTTACTTCACGTCTACACAGGTGATCACACCCAATACCCCGTTCCAAGTCCGATGCCAGTCTTCTATATCCACTCTAAATTAGTTCTTTACAATACCTATCACTATTGATAATAGTGCTACGTATTGTACTTGTAATAAAGTTATTTTTTGTTTGTGGTTTAAAGATAGGAATGAAATACGTCATTTCTTGAATACGTTCTATTTGCAGTTGTTTTTGACAAGGTGTATAAATGATAATATGGGTATAAGATTCTAAGATATTACTTTACTTCTAACAAGTGGGTATACAAAGATGAATTCTATACTGACATGTAGAGATACATACATAGTACAAAACAAGATCGCTTCCGGCCGTCTGTACGCTTATGGCGGCATCACATTATCGCCGTGAGTTCACGCCTTGAATTCAACACACCTCCACAATCACGAGATGCTCAGAACTTTCGTGAAACCCGCCGCGAAACGGACGTAGAAACTGCTGCTGCAATAACTTTATTTGTTGTGGCAACATATCACTATTTAGACATCCAAAACAAGAAATTCATTAGAAAGCGTTGGAAGAAAAGAAGATGCCATCAAAAACATAACTTGTAAAAAAAACCAAGTCTCGCAACTCAGTTGTTCTACCATAAAAATGTGTGAGATCCATGTAATACCAAGTCGGTTAATTTATTCAGTTCCTACTTAAGGGTCCTTCTGTTTTAAGTTATTACGTAATTAGCTAACCTAACAACATTTTATAGTGACCATAAAAATGTTAAAAATCTTTTATGTTTTAAATATATAGATTTTATGGTCACTATAAAATGTTAGGTTAGCTAATTACGTAATAACTTAAAACAGAAGGACCCTTAAGTAGGGAGTGAATAAATTAACCGACTTGGTATTACATGGATCTCACAAATTTTTATGGTAGAACAACTGAGTTGCGAGACTTGGTTTTTTTACAAGTTATGTTTTTGATGGCATCTCACTTATTTTTGTAGATAAGATAGCTCTACTTATTGAATACCAACGACGAACCTATCTACACCTATTAAACATAATATACAAGTACACTTATTCATTCACTGCAAATATAACTTTGTAATTCTATACATTTATATGATATTACAAAGTTATTTATGCAGTTGGTGTATCTAGAAAACTGGACCAAAATTAAAAAATATTTTAGTTTTTCCTTGATTTATACACTAAACCCTAATTGCATTCCAAGTTTGAAGCTTCTATGTCTGCTAGAAGTGCCTTAGAGTTTTGATGATCGGTCAGTCAGTGAGTGACAAAATTAATAAACTTTGACTAGTTGTAACTCTTAAACTACTGATTCAAATTGAATGAAATTTGAAATATACCATGTTTATACAATGTGTACTTGGTTAAATGGAAAAAATTCAGGCTTTTAGTTTAATCCACTACGAAGTTATAGGGGGTCGAAAATGGCCTGAATTGCTTCAAGAAAAGTATAGTACGGCCGTGCCGCTTTTTTGCTCGACTTGGCGGGGGCACTGCCGTGCCCCCAGATGGTGTATGACTAAAATACACTGGCCCTACGTCTCTGTAGTCCAAAACGAACTGGCATAGGGCGGTGAATCTAGATGTGTACGCGTGAAACTACGCAGCGGTTATCATCAATAGACTGAAAGATTCGAGAGAAAGGTTTATATGTATAATTTTTTTGATCGTGTGTGTGGTTTAACTCCTAAACGGCTGGATCCATTTCAATGAGATTTTGTGTGTATGATAATGTATGTAATAAAGTTGGTTTGAGAAGTGTTTATCGATTATCAATATCCAAAAATCACCGCTGCGAAGACGGAGCGGATCGCTAGTTCTAAAATAATTGCTGTTACACAATATTTATTGTGTGTTTAAAGTCAAAAAGAAATTGTTAATAAATGATTTGCAGGTGAATATCTCGGTGATTAACGACGCCAACGAGGGCGGCGTGGAGTTCGAGCAGGAGCAGTACTCGGTGGAGGTGTCGGAGAGCGCGCGGGCGGGCGACACTGTGTTGACGCTGCGGGCACGTGTGCGGGCGGGGGCTGGTGCGGGGGCGGGCGCGGGGACGGGCGCGGCGCCGCGGCTGCTGTACGGACTGCAGGGTGCGCGTGCGCCCGCGGACGTCTCGCTGTTCCGCCTGCACGAGCTCACCGGCGTGCTGGAACTCGCGCGCCCACTTGACAGGTGCAACAACCTTTTTTGAATTTAAAACTTCTTCAGGAACATTGGCCACTTTTGCACTTTTGGGATGGGGAAAAAGCACTGAATATCCTCTACTGGGTAAAATCGTTAATGTTTGCGTCCTTCAAGCTTGAATTCTCATCAACGATATCGTAAATTTTAAGCCCCGGATACACTAGGGGATATTTTATTCCGCAACATGACGCGAAACACTCAATTTACGTGACGATGCAACGTTGCACAGTGACCCACAACACGGCCCGCAACATTTTATGTGGCGCGGGACATATTGCATGTTCCCGCTCCGAGAGCGAGCGCACGTGTCCCGCGTCAATTTCTCGCCATTTTGTTAATGCAATGGCAAGGACGGCCAATGCAAATGAGGGCCAACAGCGTTCCATAGTGTTGTATCCTGTTTGGCTATGAGAAGACCGATTTCTAATAAAGTTTCAAAATCAAATGTTTACATTCGAGTAAAATTCGTAAAAGATCCATCAGACACTCGGAGATCACTTAAAATATTAATTCTAATAAAAATAAAAATATAAAATCTTATTATTAAATATAAAAATATAAAAGAAATTTATATTTTTATTTTTTATTATAATGGATTTCCGAAAGTAACGCCTGATTCTATCAATAATATTAATTCTTCTTCCTTCGCGTTGTAGTAAGAAATTACGCATCCACCACCTTTTCTTTCGCTTACGTTTCACTCCCGAAGTAAGTACTATGTACGCAGCACTAATTGCCGCAACCTCCTCGGGCAACATTTCTATAAACACTGACTAATGTGGCCTGCAATATGTTTCGCGATATATGTTTCGGGACATTCCGCGTAGTTGTTGAGCGACATGTTGCGCAACATGCCGCTCCTTCTGTACCCAAGTATATCCGTGTCTTAATTATGTCAAGATTTAGAGAGAAATTGATGACAATCAGTAACTTAATACTTACGGCGATATAACCAATTTTGGGAGGATTCTAGCCTGAATTCAAGCTAGCAGTATCTCTTCGAAAACACCATTATCGTCTGCTGTTGAAATGTTATTTCTGTTTTAAGATTTAGTGATTAACTGGTGATCTTCATATCGGGAGATTGAAACATATTGCTCTAACAGGAACAAAGTTATTCAAATGTCTTATGGAGGTTCTGATTTGAAGATTATATATCATTATATAACTCCAGAACGCCTGTGTCTTTCGCTGTGAAATATGTGTTAAGATTTAGTGACTGTTAATTTTAAAAAGAGTCCAAATTTATCTAGCGGAACTTATTGCAAACCTCACTTATAATTTTACATACATTGGGAATGGCTGTGGGACATTTCTAAATTTTTCTATGCTCGCTGTTTCTCATGGTTCATATGAAATTTTATACATTTTGTTAATAATTTTTCATTTGTGCTGTTGTGTTGTTTTTTTTTATAGAAGAGGGGGCAAACGAGCATGCGGCTCACCTGATGTTAAGTGACTACCGCCGCCCATGATCAACCGCAACACCAGGGGAATTGCAGGTGCGTTGCCGGCCCTTTAGACAGAAGTACGCTCTTTTCTTGAAGGTTACCAGGTCGTATCGGTTCGGAAAAATCGCTGGTGGTAAACTATCCACAGAGAGGTTTTCTGTACGTTTGTCGGAAGAAAACTCCTCTTGAAACGTACAGTGGTGGACCGCCAAGCATCCAGATGGTGTTGATGGTATCGCGACGTTTGCCGCGTAGTGCGTTCACGAAATTTGGCGGCTGGGATTAATCCGAATAATTTCTCAGAGTACTCTCCATGGTATATGCGAAAGAAAATGCAAAGAGATGCAGCATCTCTTCGCAGTGCCAGTGAATCGAGCCGATCGGAAAGCACTCGGTCGTCGACGATTCGAGCCGCTCTGCGCTGGATGCGGTCAAGTGGAAGAAGCTGGTACTGGGGAGCCCCAGCCCAGAGATGGGAACAGTATTCCATGTGCGGCCGAACCTGCGCCTTGTAAAGTTGCAGGCGGTGTGCCGGCATGAAATACTGTCCCGCTCTGCTGAGCACGCAAAGCTCTTTAGAGGCCAATTTGGCCTTCTCTTCCAAGTGACCACGAAACTGCACGTCACTCGATATGTCGACGCCGAGGATTCCGATACTGACTGAGGCAACAAGGGGAGTGCTTTGAAACTGAGGAGATACGACAAAGGGGTTCTTTTTAGCGGTTAACGCGCAAACTTGTGTCTTCTGGGGGTTAAACTGGACTAGATTTAGTCGCCCCCAATCCGAGACTCTGTTCAGCAAAGACTCGACTGACACAAGTTTGTCCCGGCACTCGGAGACGTTTTCCCGAGAAATATTGGCTCGGCCGGTGTAAAGATCATCACTAGTGCTGTCATCTGCATAGCAATGAATGTTACGGGCTTGCAACATATCATTGATATGCAGAAGAAACAGCGTTGGCGATAGCACGCAGCTTTGTGGAACACCAGCATTAATAGGCTTGCAATCGGAGCTTGCACCGTCTACAAGGACCTTGATGCCCCGATCTGCAAGAAAGCTGGTGATCCAATCGCACAATTTCTCGGGAAGCCCATAGGAAGGGAGCTTCGAAAGAAGCGCTTTGTTCCAAACCCGATCGAAGGCCTTCGCAATGTCCAAAATAACGGCGAATGCCTCCCCCTTGGACTCTACTGCCTCCGCCCATCTGTGAGTTAGGTAGACCAGAAGATCACCAGCTGACCGACCACGGCGAAAACCGTATTGGCGGTCACTAATCAGTTGGTGATCGTCAAGGTACCTCATAAGCTGGCAGTTTACAATGGACTCCAATGTTTTGGAGAACAAGGAGGTGATGGAGATAGGCCAGTAGTTGGACGGGTCTGAGCGGTCGCCTTTTTTTAGGGATCGGGTGGACGAAAGCCGTCTTCCATGATTTTGGGACTACGCCTAGGGAGTAGGAGTACCAGAAAAGACGTGTTAAAACCGGTGCCAACTCTGGAGCACACGTCCTCAGCACAATTGGGTGTGTTGTGTGTATTAAGAATATGTTTTGATATACACTGTGACCACTGTAAGGTGTGACGTCAATTCAGTACACTGTGAACCTCTTCCTTTTTAGTTTGCTATACTGGTTATTATTTAAAACAAAACGCAGTCCAGTATACTGTCATCCCCATTTTTCATCACTATTTTCAAATGAAGATATTTATAACGTACACGCTTTCTGTTCAAAAAGAATTGAATGTTGTTGCTTTTCAAACTTAAGGTGCAATTTTATTTGAATAACAATATTAATTAATAATAATAACAATGATTCGTGGAAGCTGTTAAATCTCTAGGCGCTAATGTTTTCTGATCACGTGATCAAAGTACTAAGGGTACCTTACCACGCTAGCGTCAGTGCTCACAGTATGAAAATGGCGACGATTTATAACTGCGGCTGTATACTGGCAGTCCAGAACGGAACAAATTTTTCACCAGTGAAAGCACTGAGTAGTGCCCGCAGTGTATATTGCAACACGGCCTAAGATTTAATAGGCATGAAGAGGATTGATAGTTTTTTTTTAAAATGTATATTGACAGTTACATGACATTCATTTGGGACTCCATAAAGAGTCCGTAGGGCAGTTGTTTTTGGAGAGATAGTCGAAGTTTACGTTAAAGGTAGAAAAATTAACTATATTTTAAATCCAAAGGGTTTTCATTTTCGCGTCGGTTTTTCGATCACTAACAAATTCTATGCTAAATACGCTTCGGCCATTAATTAATATTTTCTGATAAGTATATAAACTTTAAAACAAGAACTACGTAACAGCTTACGATCATAACGACCACTTTGTGGGCTGTCAAAAATTTCGCAAACATTACGTAACATCGTTAAAGTTTGTGACAATGTTTGTTACGACACCGATATCAATCAATAGATTTGACAGTAGTGACCGCCAAATATTGATATATTCGGATTGTTATGACCATCGATTTCAGTTATTAAGCGATCGTTTCTATATTCGTGACTGCAGAGTCAGGAGTGCTTAAAGGGATATTGATAATATTAATAAAATTGTGGGTAAACTGTATGCTAAGGTGTTAATTGAAAGAGTTATGAAAGAAACTGATGGAAAAATTTGGGATGTGCAAGCGGGTTTTTTTTTTTGGCCAAAAACCAGAAAGTTTTTTGTGCGTTCATGGACTTGGAAAAGGCTTATGACATAGTGGACAGGAATGTGTTATGGCAAACACTGATGAAGTTTCGAATTTAAACAGATGGAAGAAATACTTTGAAAGCGTGTTTATGAGTGAAGAGTCGTCTGAATTAAATGAACAAGAAATTCCGAAGGAAGTGGAAAGGGGTATGGAGATAAGTGTAGATGAAATAATGAAAGCAATGAAAATCATGAAAGCAGGTAAGGCAGCTGGATATGATAGAGTATCACTCGAGATGCTAAGGGCTGGAGAGGGAGTGGTGGCAGGCCTGCTGTACACCTTGTTTAATTAATGTTGGGAATTAAAACGGGTACCGGATGACTGGTGTAAAGCAGTTATAGTACCAATATATAAAGGAAAAGGGTCACAGCAGGACTGCAAAAACTACCGTGGTATCAGCTTGCTTAGTATTGTGAGTAAACTGTATGCTAAGGTGTTAATTGAAAGAGTTATGAAAGAAACTCATGGAAAAATTTGGGATGTGCAAGCGGGTTTTAGGAAGGGAATGGAGTGTACAGATCATGTCTTTTCCATGCGTATCATTGCGGAGAATTTTTCGGCTAAAAACCAGAAAGTTTTTTGTGCGTTTATGGACTTGGAAAAGGCTTATGACAGAGTGGACAGGAATGTGTTATGGCAAACACTGAACTCATATGGGTTGAGCGCTGGTTTGATACAGGCATTAAGGTCTCTTTATAGGGACTCTAGTGCTTGTGTCAGGATCAATGGGGTCCACTCGGACTGGTTTGGCATCCAAAAAGGTGTCAGACAGGGCTGTGTAGCTTCCCCTTGGCTGTTCAACCTATTTATGGACAGTTGTTTGCAAACTTTGAAAGATGAAGAATGTGGGTTAAGAATGGGCGAGTTAACCGTCAAATGCCGATGATCAAGTCATATTTGCGTCATCGGCGGCTGAGTTGCAAATGATGGTTACATTAATGAACTGGGAATTAAAAGAAAGGGGAATGAAAGTGAACGCAAGTAAGACGAAAGTGATGGTTTTTGAAAGAGAAGAAAGTAAAACAGTATGTGAAATAAGAATAGAAGGAGAGTTAATTGAGCAAGTGGATGAGTTTGTGTATTTGGGATGTGTATTTAGCAGGGATGGTAGATATGATAACGAGTAAATGCAGGGAATAGAGTGAATGGGACACTACACTCTATTATGAAGAACCAGAATGTGTCAAAAAAGGCACGTATGGTAATTCATAATGCTGTGTTAGTCCCTACTTTAATGTATGGTAGTGAAAGCTGGGTGTGGCAGAAGAAGCACGAAAGTAGAATAAATGCTGTAGAAATGCGGTCTTTAAGGAGTATGCTAGGGTTGAATCTGAATGACAGGGTGAGAAATTGCGTGATAAGAGATAAATGTGGTATGCAAGATGATGTTGTGACCAGGATTAAGAAAGGAATGCTTCGGTGGTTTGGTCATGTAGAAAGAATGAGTGAGGAAAGAGTGACAAAGCAAATTTATATGGCAGATGTGAATGGCAGAGTCGGGAAGGGACGCCCTAGAAAAAAGTTTATCGACCAAATTGGCGATATTTTGAAAATGGGCCACGTTAGAAATACCCTTAACCGACGAGCATGTATGCATAGATATATGGATGTAAAGGAGGCGAAAGAGGTCTGTCATAAAGGTGCCAAATGGAAGTCCGTAGTCTCTGCCTACCCCTCTGGGTGACAGGCGTGAGTGTTTATGTTTTATGTATGTTTATTAATAAAATTCCTAGCATTTAAGTTTAAAAAAATGAATTTAGATGAGGAAGGCCGTGTGTTGCAGGGAGAGCGCGGCGCTGCACGAGCTGACGGTGTGGGCGCGCGACCAGGCGCCGCGCGCGTCTCTAGCATTTGCGCGCGTGTCCGTGAGCGTGCGCGGTGCCGACGAGCACGCGCCCGCCTGGCCGCGCCGCCTAGTGCAGGCGCGCGTGCCGCGTACCGCCGCGCCCGGCACACTGCTGGCGGCCCTGCGAGCTGCCGACCGTGACGTGCCCGCTGAGCTGCCGCGCTACTCGCTGCTGCATGACGTGGGTCTGTTCACCGTGGACGCGCTGGGCGACGTGAGGCTGGCGCGCGCTCTGCCCGCCGTGGGCCCGCGCGATTATACGCTACAGGTGCGCGCGCGAGGCCCGCCGCCCGCAGAGCGCACCGCCACGCTGCCACTGCACGTGCTCGTCGTCGAGCCGGACGATTCGCCGCCCAGGTTAGCTCCGATAGCGCCGCGTCCGCCTTCCGCCTCTCCGCGCGTGTGATTAATGTCCTCTTGACCGCATTTTGATCATCCACTCTGAACAGCATTATAGTACACGAGTGTGTGCGCGAACACAGGTACAGTCTCTATTCCTTCACTCTCGTAATCCAATGGGAGGGTAAACCGGCACGATCGTAAAGAGATTAGCGCGGGTCCAACGGCTTTTACGTGCTTTACGAGGTGCGAGGGTGAAACACCGCCAACTTCCTGACTCCGGACTGCTATAGAGAATTTCTCAACAGAAGAACACAATAACTGATTTTGGCGCGACGTAGGATTTGAGCCCGAGACCTCATTATCAGCAATCGCGTCTACGACCACTAGACTGTTAAAATAAAACGTATAACGCGAAAATATCACATGTCCGTCTCACCTTCGTCAGGTTCGTCAACGAAGAGGTGGTATGCGAGGTTTACGAGAACGAGCCGGCGGGCACCGTGGTGGCGACGCTGGAGGCGCGCAGTAACACCGCCGTGTGGTACTCGCTGAGCGGCGGCGAAGGCATGTTCCGTTTGAACCCGGCAGCCGGAGTGCTCGCGCTCGCCGCGCCACTCGACTACGAAACCTGCGTGCTCTACAATCTAACCGTCACCGCACTCAATATGGTATGTGATTTATTCTAATTTACCTTCGATTTTATGATTATGACTACATTCTTTAGATATCAATGACACAACCTAAGGGCGTAAAGAAAACGATCGCAATACCACTGTACCATATACGCATATATTTCAAAATTACCTATTTGTATTTAACTTTTTAATATATCATCTATCAACAAGTGTAGGAATTACATACCCCACAACAAATTGATTTCTCGATCCGGATCATTGTGATATTTTCTAGGTATCATGGTATTGGTAGCAATAATGCAACGTAAGGGTAATAAGATAAAATAATATACCGGATCCACGGTAGTAATGGTGGTTGCGCATATAGGGCGGCGGGTCGGCGGAGGCACACGTGACGGTCCACGTGCTGGACCGCAACGAGTTCGCGCCGGCGCTGCTACGGCGCGAGTACGTCGGGCGCGTGTCGGAGGCGGCGGCGCCGGGCGCGCTGGTGGCGGACGCCGGCGCGGCGCCGGGCTCGCCGCTCGTGCTGCGAGCCGCCGACGCCGACTCGGCCGCGCACCAGCAGCGCGCCTACGAGATCCTGCAGCCAGCCGCCGCCGCGCTCTTCCGCATCGACGACACCACCGGCGCGCTTTCGCTCGCCGCCCCGCTCGACTATGAGCTCGCCGCCGTGCACGAGTTCACCGTCAAGGTTGCACTTCACTCTTTGCTATTACGGAATAAATATATTAATAGTTTTCATTTTTAAGGTATAAAGGTATGATCGCTTTAGTCGAGAAAAGCTACAAAGAATAAACTTGTAAAAGCGTTGAAAATTTAATGAACCATAAAAAAAAATCTATTGTTCCATCAAATTCAGAAAATGCAACAGAAGCTGACCAAAAACAAAATCTTTAGAATTTACTAGAAAAACTCTC
The DNA here is from genome assembly GCA_907164705.1 of Parnassius apollo. Classification (NCBI taxonomy): domain Eukaryota; kingdom Metazoa; phylum Arthropoda; class Insecta; order Lepidoptera; family Papilionidae; genus Parnassius; species Parnassius apollo. Next base: position 684,564 of record CAJQZP010000095.1, on the reverse strand, counting down.
ATTACAATATCTAAAAATGATAGCTTTACTAAATATATGATAAGTTTATTTAAAGACCCTAATCGGCAGGCGGGATTTATAGAAGGCTTCGTGGCTCGCCGGTAAGGAGCCGACGTGCTAGGCTCCTGGCTCACCAGCGTTGTATGATATTTGATACATTACTTCAACAAAATCAAAATAACTGTTTGACTCGCCGGTGTACCACAGTGTGGCACCAGCGAGCTGCAAGTAAAACCGCCGTAATATTTACCTGGGGCCTGATGGCCCTTAAGGGCCTGGTTGATGCGCACGCTCAGATAGCCCATTGACCAGACCCTTAAAAAGAGTTTATATTTATTAAACAAAAAACAATAATAAATTATTTATAATATCAGGCTTCATTTTATGTAATTGGTTATTTCTAATAAAATCTAAAGTACTAAATTAAAAATGTATAGGTTGAGTATAGTCAATTATATCACGTATATTGTTTGTTGATTTTACAGGTAGTCGATATGGGAAATCCACGTCTGCCGTCAGATAGCGTGGCTAAAGTGAAAGTCGAAGTGATAAATGTGAACGACTGTGCGCCGCAGTTCTCGCAGTCAACGTACGAAGCCACCGTTCTGCTGCCCACCGTGGTCGGAGTTCGCGTGCTCATGCTGTACGCTAGCGACGCGGACGAACCGAATAACGCTTCGCTGACGTTCGATATCCTGGAGTGCAACCCGGATGGTGCCTTCTCACTGACTTCAAGCGGCGAACTGCTCGTGTCGTCAGTGGAGGCTCTGCGCGCCGAACATCGCCTGCGTGTGCGAGTCTCCGATGGACGCTACTCGGCTACAGCGCGCGTGCTGGTGCGCTCTCGTGAGCCCGACAACGCCGGCTTGGCTTTCCAGAAAACCGACTACTACGGTTCCGTGCTCGAGAACACCACCAAGCCCACTACCATAGCCGTGCTCAACGTGCTCGGTGCTGCACTTAATGAACATGTTGAATTCTCTATACTTAATCCTACTGAAGGCTTTGAGGTTCGTATCATTTTATTATCCGATTAGAATTTTCTTTAAAGTTAATTTAACATATTATATCTGAGTATCAAAGTAGTTTTAATGCTAACTGTAGTGTTGGTGGTTTAATAAATGAAAGGTATAATAATTTTTTAGCCAAATTGTACAATTTCTGAATTGAAGAGAACTAGAAAGTAATAGCGTGCGTAATCGTCGGTGGCCGGTCTGAAGTGTTGTGGATGTGTGTCCGCAGCTGGGCGCGGTGCCGTGGGCCCCGTCCCGCACGCTGCACTGACTCCACGCTGGAAACCGGTCTATGCGTTAAAATCGCAGCAGAAGTTTCTATTAACGTTGCTGATATTGCACTACGATGGGTTTAACCGGGAAAGGATGACGCTCTAACAAAATACGAGCATAAAGGAGCAGATTATTGCTGCTGTGTTTCATGAGGCATTCCATCTTAGTCCTCAGTAGTGACAAAGGATAGTTGTAGATATCTATGACCTACAGCCTAATTTGTGGTCTAGTTTCTCTCTCTTTAGAAACAGAAACAGAAACTTTTTTATTCAATGTAGATTATAACAATACTTATTGAAAGTCACTTTTTTAATTTACCACTGGTTCGCAAAAAAACCTCTGTTCTGGGAAAAACCAGCAAGAAAACCAGCGGGACTATTTTTTTCCAATAATAGCTTAAAGTGGTTGTCATTTACCGAGAGACACTGGTGGCGCGGTTGGGTGCTGATTTAAAATCCGGACCGAATGAACCAGAAAATCCCCGTTCTCGTTCAAACAAGCTTTCGTAGTGGACGTTTTATCGGTCTATCTAATAAAATACCAGATTCCGTGCGCGCGAATCTTTTTACTAAAACGGGTGTTCGACGTAGTAATCGTTGCTATTGTCTCGTGAGTTCATAATGCGTTTTTAATAATATAACATTTAAAATAAAACAGTTCCGTCGCGCTGCTGCGAATTTGCGGGACGACCAGCCGCACCCTCGCCGCGATAGGAGACAGTCGACATAATTGCTGTCCCACTTTCGCGCCCGCTTGTGCTACTGTGCGGACCGTCCCACGTCGAACCCAGTTGTTTGTAATAAACCACACTCACCATACATCAATGCGCCGCTTGCCATTCTATCTGTTTATGTTTTTATCATGGCCTGGTGTTTCGCCCACCGAATTCGAGAGACTCTCTTCTGACATCAAGATGAGTTGGATATGCCCTGAGTGTCGCAGCAAAAAACCGCGCAGTGATAACTCAAATACGCCGATCCGGCCGTCAACCCGCACGCCGACGCTAATGTGACATTTTTCCGTGGAAAGCAGGGCCCGTCCAAGCAAGCGGCCATAGTCGCATCCGTAGCCGTGCAAAGCGGCTACTTTTTTTATTAGACAACACAAGAGATTACATCATGACTTAAAGCTATAACTTACAATAATAAAGGTGTGATACAAGACATAAGCCTTATACGTGTGATCACGGCATGCCAAGGTTGAGAAACAAACATTTTAAATAAAATTGCTTAAACTAACAGGCTCACAAATCCAACAAAACAAGAACTATATAATGATGATGACTCGCTCTATGCGTTTCACGTAAATTTTATGACATTTACGTGAAACGCATAGAGCGTATCCAGAAGCGCTTTTTGTGGTATCTTTCGTACCAAACTTATAAAATAAAGGATCTACTCTTATACGAAGACCAACTGACGTATTTTAAATTAAGTTGCCTGCGATAGCAGAGGCTTTTGCTGGATTTCATGTTGCTACACAAAATCGTCAACGGAACCGTAGACTGTCTATATCTACTAACTGCAATAAATTTCAATGTACCATTCAAGCTAGTGCGAGTCAGCCGATACGTCCCCTTTTCAGTTGAAGGCACTAAAACTAACGATTTCTTAAATTTACGCGAACACTGCACATTGGAGGACTTTAGCACTATGCTCAATGGTGTCTCCCAACGGATAGGTCTTAAGATGAACATGGACAAAACAAAGATCATGTTTAATGTCCATGTCACACCTACGCCGGTAGTTGTTGGGAGCACTATGGTCGAAGTTGTTGACGAGTATGTTTACCTGGCACAAATAGTCCGACTAGGTAAGTCCAACTTCGACCGAGAGGTCAATCGACGGATTCAACTCGGCTGGGCAGCGTTCGGGAAATTACGACACATCTTCGTCAGGTATACCTCAATCTCTGAAAACTAAAGTGTATAACCAGTGCGTGTTGCCAGTGATGACTTACAGATCTGAGACGTGGTCCTTCACTGCTGGCCGTATGAGGACGCTCAAGGTCGCCCAGCGAGCTATGGAGAGGGCTATGCTCGGAGTTTCACTGCGTGATAGACTCAGAAATGAGGATATCCACAGTAAAACCAGAGTGACCGACATAGCCCAACGGAGTAGTAAGCTGAAGTGGCAATGGGCCGGCCATATAGCTCGAAGAACCGATAACCGATGGGGAAGAAAGGTTCTCGAGTGGCAGCCTCGTACCGGTAGGCGTAGTGTAGAGCGACCCCCCACTAGATGGAGTGACGACCTGGTAAGACATGCAGGAAGTCGATGGATGCAGGTGGCTCAGGACCGTGCTTTGTGGCATTACTTGGGGGAGGCCTATGTTCAGCAGTGGACTTGTGGAGGGCTGTAATGATGATGATGATGATGACTACACATTGAATAAAACTATTATTTACGGATTTTATCGCGTTTAATTACTTTAATTTATTTTTATTATTATCCCGACGTTTCGGGTGCTTTACAGCACCCATGGTCACGGGGGGGAATGAGATGTTTGACGTCCCAATGTCATAGTTAGTCCGGCTACCTTCAGTTTTTTTTTTTAATATTAATTTTTGGTCCGATTTACGCAAAACAAGCTTATAGTATCATGAAGTCTTGTAGTGGTATGCTTGGGTTTGGGTTTAATTTTGTTAATTATAGGATCCCAAGCAGATGGTAGCACCCAACCATCTTCTCTATTGAAATTTGGATGTTTTTTTAATTTCAATAGCCTCGCGTATCATCCTTGGTAGGAATCGGTGTTCTTTTGCGAGAATTTGTGGTTTATCAAATCTAATGTAATGGTGGGGACGATCTTGAACATGTTCGCAGACTGCAGACTTCCCGGAGCGTCGGTGCTTCACATCAGCTATATGTTCCTTCACGCGGGTTTTTATAGATCTCTTTGTTTGACCTATGTAAGAGAGACCACATTCACAATCTAGCTTGTACACACCTGCATCTTGTAGAGGAATATTACATTTGATGGATGGTAAAAATTGACTAATCTTCTTCAGCGGCTTGTAGTATGTCTTAATGGACGCTCGCTTCAAGATGTAGCCAATCTTGTCCGTGACTCCTCTGACATATGGTAGTAGAGCAGGCGCGCGCTCGACTGTGGCCGGCTTCACTCGTTCACTGTGACGTAGGCGCGGGACCCGAAGCTTGTTGTCTTGCAATACTTGCTTGACGTGCTGAAGCTCCGCGGCCAGATGTTTTCTGTCACAGATCCCTCGTGCTCTCTGAAACAAAGATTTACCCACGGTAGCTAACTGTGAAGGATGATGGTGAGATTCACCATTTAGATATCGGTTGGTATGGGTCTTTTTCCTATACACAGTGTGACCAATAGTGTTATCAGGATTTCGGATGACTAAAACATCTAGGAAGGCTAAAGAATTATTTGTCTCTAACTCCATTGTGAATTGTATTTTAGAGTTTATGGAGTTAAGGTGGTCTAAAAATGCAGTTACTTTGTCAGATGGTAAAATTGTGAAAGTGTCGTCTACATACCGCTTGTAGAACCTTGGATTTACAGGAGCAGTAAGAAGGGCTTTCTCCTCAAAGTCCTCCATGAATATGTCGGCGACTATGGGAGACACAGGTGAGCCCATCGCCACACCATCTACTTGCTTGTAGAACTCCTCCTTCCACAATAAATAGCCAGATGTGAGGCAAGAACTCACGATTCTCCGCGCGGATAAAGGAAATGCTACGGTAGTAATGGACGCGTCGGAATATAATTTTAAAATACAACAACTTTTATCGGACGAAAGTACATATAAAAAGGTCAGGTTGGATGTATTTTAAAATTATATTCCGAACGCGTCCATTACTACCGTAGCATTTCCTTTATCCGCGCGGAGAATCGTGAGTTCTTGCCTCACATCTGGCTATCTATTGTGGAAGAAGGAGTTCTACAAGCAAGTAGATGGTGTGGCGATGGGTTCACCTGTGTCTCCCATAGTTTCCGACATATTCATGGAGGACTTTGAGGAGAAAGCCCTTCTTACTGCTCCTGTAAATCCATGGTTCTACAAGCGGTACGTAGACGATACTTTCACAATTTTACCATCTGACAAAGTAACTTCATTTTTAGACCACCTTAACTCCATAAACTCTAAAATACAATTCACAATGGAGTTAGAGACAAATAATTCTTTAGCCTTCCTAGATGTTTTAGTCATCCGAAATCCTGATAACACTATTGGTCACACTGTGTATAGGAAAAAGACCCATACCAACCGATATTTAAATGGTGAATCTCACCATCATCCTTCACAGTTAGCTACCGTGGGTAAATCTTTGTTTCAGAGAGCACGAGGGATCTGTGACAGAAAACATCTGGCCGCGGAGCTTTAGCACGTCAAGCAAGTATTGCAAGACAACAAGCTTCGGGTCCCGCGCCTACGTCACAGTGAACGAGTGAAGCCGGCCACAGTCGAGCGCGCGCCTGTTCTACTACCATATGTCAGAGGAGTCACGGACAAGATTGGCTACATCTTAAAGCGAGCGTCCATTAAGACATACTACAAGCCGCTGAAGAAGATTAGTCAATTTTTACCATCCATCAAATGTAATATTCCTCTACAAGATGCAGGTGTGTACAAGCTAGATTGTGAATGTGGTCTCTCTTACATAGGTCAAACAAAGAGATCTATAAAAACCCGCGTGAAGGAACATATAGCTGATGTGAAGCACCGACGCTCCGGGAAGTCTGCAGTCTGCGAACATGTTCAAGATCGTCCCCACCATTACATTAGATTTGATAAACCACAAATTCTCGCAAAAGAACACCGATTCCTACCAAGGATGATACGCGAAGCTATTGAAATTAAAAAAACATCCAAATTTCAATAGAGAAGATGGTTGGGTGCTACCATCTGCTTGGGATCCTATAATTAACAAAATTAAACCCAAACCCAAGCATACCACTGCAAGACTTCATGATACTATAAGCACGTTTTGCGTAAATCGGACCAAAAATTAATATTAAAAAAAAACTGAAGGTAGCCGGACTAACTATGACATTGGGACGTCAAACATCTCATTCCCCCCCGTGACCATGGGTGCTGTAAAGCACCCGAAACGTCGGGATAATAATAAAAATAAATTAAAGTAATTAAACGCGATAAAATCCGTAAATAATAGTTTTATTCAAAGCAGTAAAACTAATTGAGGTCACCACGTCACCGTAAACAGGTTACAGAGGCTATATAACCAGCTCTGCAAGACATGTGAAGTCGATATATTTGCTGATAAGTCTCAAAACTTCAAGTGAAAACTTATGCAGTCCTTTACTGTTAACTAACATTGAGGTCTAGTTTTAAGTTTGTGGTTGTAAGTTTTAAGAAACATAATATTTGTTGTCCACATTCCACTTCCACATCCGTGGCAACCTTTAATTAAGACGACACTTAGATATAAACTTTCTTTTATTTCTAGTATTTACATTGTGTTCGTGTATGTCTTGTTGCTTGTCGTAAATAAATCAAAAATAAAATGGTGACGCTAATGGTTCCTGGGTTCGAATCCGGAACGGATGGTTACTAAATGGTTAGGGTGACTATGTTTCCCTTTGTATCCTGATCGAAGGAACTTATAAGATGGTGGAGCGATAGGGATCTCGGGTTCGATTCTCGGGTAGGGCCAAAATTAATTATGCGAGATTTTACTATGTGTAGACTGTATGCGTGGTTCTCTATAACCAATGCAAGATGGCGGCTTTTGAACAATGCACTTGCTAGGGCCTAATCTACTATATTAGCCAGCAAGCCTATGAGCGTGAGCTGTTTTAGGGAACGAGTGGCACAAATGAGAACAGCTCACGCTACGAAAAAAGGAGAACGACTTACTTGGCCGTTAATCTTCTAGCGGCTTACTCAGGCTTGAGGTTGATGGCGCTATGTTGTAGCTGCAGTGGTGCGCGACGATAACTTGCACTATGTGAAGCGATTACTGTTAGCGGTTCTTCTGTGGTGTGACTGCCACAGATTCACAACTAGCGATGATTTTCGACTACTTGGCGCGGCGGCGGCACGTCGACAACAACTGGCCAGCCGGTGGCGTGTTTTCGACCTTTCACTTTCTACCAGCGCATCTTATTGGTCGCCCAAATAACGTCACTTATCTGGCCTCCTATTGGTGTGCCCGTGCTGGAAAGAAGATGAAGTGATGGGAAAAGATGCCAGCTAATATATTCTATAAATATGTGTTTTGGCGCAACACGACACATTGTATAAACGAAATACCATTGACTGACTCACTCATCGCGAGATCTTCAATACTATATATCCGATTGACTTGAAATTTTGAAGTTATTCAATTTGCAATGTAGACGCTCACTAAGAATGGATATTATGATAGTCCTGTCAAAAAAAGGTTGTTGATATTTTACGTGTAGGTTCCGCAATAAAACATTATCGTGCGGGTATCAGTAGTTGCTAACAGTTGCGACGCGATGTGGGCGCAGATCGGCGCCACGTCGGGTGCGGTGGTGGGGCGCGGCGCTTTACTGGACCGCGAGGCGCGCGCCGCCTACACGCTGCTGGTGTGCGCGGTCGCTGGGCCACGCCAGGCGCGCGCGCGCATGCACGTGACCGTGAGCGACGCCAACGACAACTGCCCGCGCTTCGTGGAGCGCCCGTACGCGGCCGCGCTGCCCGCTGGCGCGCCGCCCGCCACGTCTGTGCTGCGCGTGCGTGCCCTAGACCGCGACGCCGGCGACAACGGCGAGGTCAGTGCTCCGTTACATCCTGCACGTGTCCGTGAGCGACGCCAACGACACTAAAAAGAAACAAACATATACATATAACAGTATGCGTAGCTTCCTGTTATCTAGGTCTCTTTTTCTGAACGTTTCCCTTCTACCGCGTGTCAACTGCACACATATTGCATGCCTTAAGCGCTTAGGTATGCTCTGTACGTTTTGTTGCATGAAATCGTATCTAACTATCATATTGCACACATAAATGATATAAAAAACACATTGTCAGTAAGATAAACGTTTGCTGAACTTATAATTTTTTTAATCGATTAATTACTATTTTTTTATTTATTATTAAAAAGTGGTTTAGTAGCTTATGGTGTAGATTTATCAAGTCCGCATGGATGGGTAAACACGATAACTTAAAAATATCAATTATTCAACTCAATCTCCCTTTTCATCTATCATGTGAGAAATAAAATGTAAGATTAATTTTGTTTTGTTTAGTTATAATTATTTTTTCTTCTGAGAAATTTTGAAATTTTCGGTGTTTTGAGCAGTCTTGTAATAATCTATTTTACTAAATACACTTTGAATTGGGTCTGACTCACTCCGGACTCGGCCACCGTGGTGAGTGAGTGGATTACTGTATCGTTTGTTTACAGCGGCTCGTGATGAAAAAATTCGATAGCTGTGGAAATACAATATATTCCAAAAACCAAATTTGATATATACTTGACCAAGATAATATATTAATATTATTTTTATAAACACAGATTTTTATTACGATATATTGTTTCGCTAAAAGTACGTAGGATTTATATATAAATATACTTATACATCTTGGACTTTATGGAGTGACCTGTGAAGGTGTACTTCGGTATCTACTACTGGAAATGCTCGACGAGTAAAACTAGGTGTGCCGGGATTACTCATTTTGTTAGTCATGATAAGACCTTACCCCCGGACTTGACAGAGTGACCTGAAGGTATACTTCGATGAATGCAACTGGAACTCCTCGAAGATTAGTTATAGAAATAGGTGTGCTGAGTTTGGACTCGCTTTGTTAGTTATGATGAGACCTTACCTCTGGACAGTGGCAGATTATCCTGAAGGCGAACTAGGCACGTGCCGAAGGCCGCAAGGTAAAAAAGGGACTCGCGCGAAAGTTTTTAAACGAAAAAAAAACGAATCTAACTACGAAGATAAGGTAAAAACTTGTGCGTGTTTAAAATACTTTAAAATTTGACATGAGCGTTTAGGCATGCACATTTGGATTTACCAAAAGTTTTTTTTAAATGATTTGGAGTTGTTATTGGGAAGATGCTGCTGCCCATCTCCTGTTTCAGTTACCCTCTGTCACATCTTACGACACCTACAGCACGATATGGGCTAGTGGATATTCTTGCACCGCTTCTACATGGTGAAAGGTCAGTGTGACGATAAAATATTATGCCCCTGCCCTTCTCCAGAATTCTCCGCCAATACCGGCTGCCATGAATTTACGTCACGGCAGCCGGTATTGACGGAGTCTAATGATCTGCGCATGACAGAATTATATGCACAAATGTGTGCGCGAGCTCAGCTGCACTCACTTTTTTCTCGCCTTCATAATCTGATGGGATGGCAATTCTATACCGGAGAGAGATCAGGCGCAGGACCGATATATTTACGTGCTTTCCGAGGCCCAAGGATGAAACACCGCCAACTTCCGGAATGCGGGCTGCCACTAATTTTTTCATGACAAAAAACTCAATACACGATTTTTGCAATGCATGCATGTTGTGTTTACTTAATTTAAAATAAGCTCTATAAATGTAACAAATTGTCATAAGCTTTAAGTTATGTAATATTTCAATTAGTGAACCTAATTTAAAAAAAAATTGGAGTCGTCCTTTTTTGTTTAAGTGAAATATCTCGAATAACCTTTTTTAAAAACTCAAGAATTTGCAGGCAAGGCTAATTATTATTAATAGTAGTTTTTTTTACATAAAAATGGTGGTGTGCTTTTTTGAGGAGCATAATCTGTACAGTTTTAAGAATACTGTATCTAATTAATTTAGTATTGTTAAGTCCACTAAATTTACAATGAAGGTTGAAATAAATGAAGAAACGTGTCTTGTAAACGGAGATATTTGTGATTGAATTTTAAACGTGGCGGACGCAGCTGCCACACCTATAACTATTATTATACATATTCATATGTAGTTGTTATAATGAAATAAGTATAGGCATGACGTAGGACACTGGACGCACGATCTAAAGAACTAGGTATATTACGCCGGCCGCGACCTATATTGTGTCAATACACCACTTTCCTCCTTATACAAAGATAAACACTTAACTTACACTAGGTTAACACTCACACTTGTATGCACAAAACGCGAAATCGGTAGGCGTAGCAGTGACTTGGTTGGGAACCGTCTGCACCCTCACCACTGTCGGATGGTTTACGCTCTGCTTCATTATCCAGCCTCTCGCTATATGTTTGGAGCGGCATCATAGTAGATACCCCACTACCAGGACGAACACTATCACCAGTGCGATCAAAGTCCAGCTGATACATTCCAGCTTATAATCTGAATGAATGTTGACAGTCTGAGCTACTGAACTGTTGCTCCTTGCTCTGGCTCCAGCCCATTTTCGTTCAATTCTAAATAGATACGTCCGGCTGCAAAGAAGCAATTTGAACAAATAAAGATACGAAACATCGTCTATATATTATGTTATAAGATCAACAATGACATAACAATTAAAATGCTAAAATAAATAAAAAGTTAACTCAATAATTATTTACTTTAATCAATTGCAAAATTCATGATATGCATCACGAAACTATGTAGCATAAGGATAGGTGCATACTAAGGTATGTATAAATGTCTGCCAAATATTATTACAGTTAACTAAAGTCATATAGTTTACTCTTTAGAGTTCCACAATAAAGTTTTAGATATAACATTGAATTTTTTCTAATTAGAACGATATTTAGGTACCTAGAGATTACCTAAATCGTAAGTCATAATAACTCATAAAAGTAACTAGTCACGATTGAGGAGGTCAGAAATCGAACCTAAGACAATCGTTATCATAACCACTAATCCTAAGCAACGATGAGCCGTTGTACTTAGAGTAGATTACAAGGCAAAAAGTACCGGCGTCTTGATAACGCGGCCACTTCGCGTTGCTTTTGCAATTAAAACTTTGCTAGATGTTTCTGCGTAATTTGTGCTAACAAGACTATCGTTACAACTATTATCACTCAAATTAATGTTATTGTTTAAATCGTTTTCGTTCAGAATGTGTCCGGGTTTTAAACTATCCACAGAAATAGTACTTTCTTTTTCTTCTATTTTTATGACAAAAGTTTTCCCTCTACTGCTTATGACGCTATGGACCCTCCATTATAGGGGGGTTGACCACGTCGGGATCACGTCCTACATAATCCTTTATCCCTTCGAAAGATGGCGGCGTATCTGATTTATTTATATTTTAATACAAATTTAAGATAATTTATAGCGCAATTAAATATATTAAACTTTTTCTAATCTTTCAGGTACGCTATGAAATGAAGCGCGGAAACGGTGAACTGTTCCGTGTGGACAGGCGCACCGGCGAGATCACGCTGAAACAAACACTCGAGGCACATAATCAACTCTACACGCTGGTTATCGCTGCTTTTGACGGAGGTAAGGAATCAGATTCGTTATCGGTTAATCGGAATAGGTTTCTTATTAAAATTTAATCGTAGTAAAGCCGAGGGAACTTTCTAGCCAAATAATCGTCTGAAATTCGAAGTTGCTTGTAATGTTTTTCAAAGACTTCTATGTAATGAAGTGAAATGAAATATTTGCGTTTGATTAAGGTACACTGAAGATGGCCAAGAATAAATAAATATGAAATAATTAATAAAGATTGCATAATGGTCTCAGCATAATATAGTGGTAATATCCATGAAGCTGGTTTTCAGTACGCCCTCTAGCGAGTATATTAGTAGACTACAAGTGTGTGTCGGCACGGTGCAGGCACGCCGGCGTGCGGCGCCGAGACGGAGGTGTCGGTGCGCGTGTGGGGGGGCGGCGCGGCGCCGCGCTGGCCGCAGGCGCGCTACAGCCTGCGCGCGCGCGAGGACGCGCCGCCCGGCCGCGAGCTGGCGCCGCGCTTGCTCGCCGCCTCGCCGCTGGCGCGCCCGTTGCTCTACACGCTGCAAGCCGGCGCCAAAGACCTCTTCGAGGTGCACTTCGACACAGGTACGCCCCGACTACTCTTGACTAGCACACACAGGAAACGTCTTCTCCCGAGGAGGGATCACCCGTGGAGCGGCTGGCTTGTGCAGCGGCGGATGTATGCGAAAGCAATTTCACTTGTCATATGGGAACTATTGGATGAGATTATTAAAGGAGAACGGGATACGTGCTCCGATAACACGTCATTTCATTCAATTGATAATTACTTCTCCAAGAAATAACATAATTTTTTTATTCTTTATGAAATACATATACTTTACAATTTATTTACGTTTTGTTTCGTATTTAACGTAATGTAATAAGTAAAAACGACGATAAAGTTATAATTAGTCCATTTCAATCGCTTCATATTACTTTACAACAAATAAATCTTACGTCTCACACATAATAAGTCAGGTCAAGACAGATGCAGCATCACTACATCAGTTCTCGTTACTTCAAATATCCCGCCGAACTTCAAGACGCTTCCTTTCGCCTATTTTGAAGTAGAACATTGTATTGGCTTGGTATAAAAACGGGCTACTCTTACAAACTCATTTTAAATCATATCCCAACACAACTCTAGCCCCGAGCATGACGCTCCTCGGTCGCGACCTCGTATTAACGCATCCGTTTTATCCCGCAGCGCCCGACGGAGAGAACGGCCCATGTGAGTACCTATCGCAGTACGCTCATTGTGTCTCACTCGAGATCATCGCCAGATCATTTCGTTCATTTCGCACGCTTTTCGATTTGACGCTTGTGCATGACATGCAAAGAGTGTCGTTTTTAACTACTAACTTCAGTATCCACTAAATGATTTTTGTTCACCAAGTAATCTCAGTAATCTCGCGAATCATTTCAATCGTGTCAGTGAACAGTTTAAATATCTTATTTAATTTCAGATTTATTTCACAAATTTTATCTCACATATCGAAAATAAAGTAAGACTTGCACACTTTGTGTCGTCAACCGAGAAATATGAAGCGGTTCCTCACATTTTAAAGCCGACCAAAAAGAAAAATCATACACTTATAGTTACAGCTTGAACATTACTCACTTTTTTTATCACCGCTTTGATGTCCGTTCAGTGTGAACGATATAGCATGAAGCGAGCTAGAGAGTGACGTTGTGTGTAGGCGCGGTGGTACTGCGCGGCACGTTGGACTACGAGCGCGCGCGCGAACACGAACTTGTGTTGCGCGCCACCGACGGCGTGACCGGCGCCTTCGCCGACGTGTCCGTCACGGTGCAGGTGCTCGACGTCAACGACTGCGCGCCAGAGTTCACGCAGGACGAGTATCGCGCAACCGTTTCCGAGGCCGCGGCTGTTGGTGATCTCGTCTTAACCGTCCTAGCCACCGACAACGATACCGGTGACTATAATTTCATAATTATATACTCATACTCTTGTTTTAAATAATGTTTAGTTAAATAGAGTTTAAGTAAAACACGCTACTGGGATGTAAAAGTGGTGTTAAAGTTAATCTTATTTACACGTGTTGCACGCTGGTAATTAATGGCACGAAGAAGAACCTCGCGAACTACAATAGTAGTTATGTATATTTAAAAATAGCCTTTTAATATGAGCGTCAGTTCAGCACTTACCACACAACACCCGATGTGATGAGTATATTGCTTATCAGTCCATTGAAGAATATTTATTCTTCGATAGACTGATAAGCCCGATAAAGAAGTCGATCGTCCCCATGAGTAAATCCAATTGTTAAATTAGAATAGAATATTTTTTTATTTGATATATCATGATCATATGTAATTCTTATAGAAAGTTAATTTTTACTTTTATTAATAGAGGATCATATCTATAGGATAAATAGAGTTCACGATGTGACACGACAAGAAGGAGCGGGTAAGTTGAAAACGCGTGTTTGTGCGCAGGTGCGAACGGGAACGTGACGTACTCGGTTTCGGAGTGGGACGCGGAAGAGGGTGCGGGGAAGGGTGCGGCGCAGTTCTCGGTATCGGCGCGCGGCGAGGTGCGCGTGGCGGCGGCGCTGGACCGCGAGGCGCGCGCTCGCCACCACCTGCTGCTGGCCGCCTCCGACGCCGGCCGCCCCGCGCTGTGCACCACCGCGCACCTCCTCATCACCGGTACGCCACTTCTATGTATACCATTAGATCTGCTGTTCGGATAGAATGATCTAAATATATCATTTAATATTGAAAGGAATAATTTGTTCAACCAGTAGCAAATAAATCCTACAAACAACAGTGAACCTTAACATCTAGTACACCTGCTACTCAAAAAATTGTGATACAACTGTGAATCGCGTGCGGCACGCGGTAAATATCCCACGCAGTTGTATTTTCATTTACGACAGAATGTTTTTACGCAAATACGAAATAAAGTTACACAATTATCCGAAATAAATTTCAATTCACATTGACAAAGTGCGCACATAACAGTGTTTGCTTAGTTACATTAACCTTTAAACAAAATCATTGTTGGATTGTCGTAAACGACACTCGCGTTTTACAAAAAAAGAACTAGTCTTCTCGCCCGCTCGCAGTCGACCTCGAAGTTATAAAGAATTGACCGAACTTACTGCGCAAGCCTCTTCTGACACTTCTCCGATGCGCGCATATTCATATGATCACGGTATGCGATCTAGACATTGTTAATTTTGTATGGTAATTTTACATTTAACTTTTGACGTATATAAAATAAAGCTTAGATGAAATCAAACAAATATGTGACGCACAAACACATAATGTGCAATAATATGAAAATGAACGCAGAATATACACAGAATGTACAATGTAACATAAGGCTATACGTTTTCATTGAGGTCACTTCGTTGTTTACCCTATAGTTATTAGTATAGCATGTAATACACATTGTTACCGCTAACCACACATTCTCCGCTAATGTTTTTAGGACACTAATTCTGCTGTCTGTAATTAAAAAGTTTCAGAGAACACTGTCGATGAAACTAATAAAAATTATTTCGGCTAATTTATATGCATCTAAATTATCCGAATCTAGTACTCGAAAATATCTTTTGTAAAATGTACCAGGGATTGTAATAATAGATATGCTGCTTATATTTCTGCAGAGAAAAAAAAGTCAAAGAAGAAACTAGTATAGAACCTATTCTATTTAATACTAGTCTTCGTCCGCGTAGAGTTCTGAAAGCGAAATAATTTCGAAAAATAACGCTACACGCTCGCCGTAATTAGATGATACTTAGTTGGTACATGATTTTGGTCCGATCTATAAACTATATTCATGAAAAAATCATGTCAATGCGTTGTTTGGTTATTGCGTGAAAGAAGCATTAACCAACAATGACACTTGTATTCTAACAAATATTATTATTAGAATTTTCAATTTTATTTTATCGTTGTATCTAAAAAAACACAGTTGTACTACTAGTACGTAGAATGTGACCGTTCAGTTGTCGAGTCAACCGGTAGGCTCGACACCGATAGTGCCTCAGTTGGCACTATTCATGTCATTCATGATCGGTACCGAGCCGATCGGTCGGTAAGGGATCCTTGGTGATTTATTAAAACTACTTTTACGGATTTTATCGCGATTAAAACGCGATAAAATCCGTAAAAGTAGTTTTAATCAATGTGTAATGTTCGCATAAATATAAGAAATCATTATGATCCTTGGTGAGCTGTAGGTCTGTGTGCGCAGTGGAGGACGTGAACGACAACGCGCCGCGGATGGAGCGTACCGTGGTGACGGCATTAGTGTCAGCGGAGGCGTCGCGCGGCGCGGCACTGGCGCGCGTGGCGGCCTGGGACCCAGACGCGGCCGACGCGCCGCGGCTGCACTACGCGATTACCACACCCGCACAGCGCGCGCTACGCTTGCACTCAACCAGCGGGCTGCTCACGCTGGCCGACCCGCGCGCCCCACTACCGCGCTCGCTGAACGTGTCCGTGTCGGATGGCGCGCACGCAGCCTTCACGCGTGTCGAGCTGGTGCCAGCGCCCGCCAACAACGCTGCGCCGCACTTCCCGCACCTCGTGCACGAGGCGCGCGCAAGAGAAAATCAGCCGCCGCCGCTGCTGCTTACTACGGTTAGACTGCCATTTTGCTCTATCTACGCTATTTCTAACATTTTGCTCGAAATCCCTTTATTTTAGCTCTTTATTCTAATATTTATTATAATGTTCTTAATTTTTAAGTCCTTGATGACTGAAATAAAGTTATTATAATATTGTGTATTGTATTGTATTCAGACAATAACGAATACCAACTATATTATAGTTAGTAGTATGAATGGGTAAGCTCGACCAAGGTAAGACTACGCGCTCACACAATATCAGCGTAAAATAGTAGCTTAACGTAGCTGTGTTTCGTGTGGTGAGTATAGAGCCGGAAACACTTTTTTGGGGACGAAGCATTCTTTAGTCTTCAGAGGCGATAGATAACGTATCTATCTGCTTTAGAGTTTTAATTGGGGATAAATTTAGATGTCTGCATGCTACATAATCCACTTACCATCATGTCGATTGTGTACTGATTTGTCACCCTTATAAAAAAAGAAATAGCTGATACCTTGAACATTTTAATTAATCATTATAGTAACTTTTCTTTTTTATACAGCCCACAAATACTCCACTGTCGAATATGCACATTTTATTTAGAGAAAACGTTTTGCCATCGTTTTACGCATGCCTTAGCGATCGTATTACTGGGTGTCTCGAACTTTAATAATATTTATTTTGTATCTAGTAAGTATACAATAATGAGATTCCTTCACAATGGTTGTTCTTTAAAATGATTCCCTTATCCATCGTAAGGTGAAATAGAACGGGTGTGTGTCCGCAGGTGAAGGCGTACGACGAGGACGCGGGCGAGTACGGCACCGTGACGTACTCGATCCCGTCGGCGCGACTGCGGGAGACGTTCGCGGTGGACGCGCACAGCGGCGCGCTGACGACGCGCGTGCCGCTGGACCGCGAGGCGCGCGTCGAGTGGCAGGTGCCGCTGCTGGCCAGCGACGGCGGCGGCCGCCTGGCGCACACCACCGTGCGCGTGCGCGTGCTTGACCTCAACGACTGTGCGCCGAGCTTCCCGCTGCGCGAGTACCGCGCCGCCGTGCGCCACGACCACACGCCCGGCGTGCCGTTCCTCACGCTGCGCGCGCACGACGCGGACGCGCCCGACAACGCGCGCCTCACCTACTCCGTGTACGAGGGCGAGCTGCACTCCGACGCGAGCGGCCTCTTCGCCGTCGACTCCGTCACCGGCGCGCTCTCCTTTGCTCGCAACGCGACCGCTTTCGGTGAGCACATAGCCTTTTAACTTCACCAAAATGTATTCGTAAATTCTCATTAATAATGTCATCTAAATAATTATGTTGAAAATTTCATCTCTTTATTTTCTATCTTTAAGGGTTAAAGGGGAATGTTTTTAGTTCCTGAAGTATAGCCTATTTAATAAAAGGAAAGAATCATTAAAACCAGTTCCGTATAGGATTTGTCCAAACATTGAGAATCCATCTATTAAAGTTGGTAAAATGCTGTAAACGATTATACAAGTACAGTGCATGTATATTCGCTTGTAACACAAAAGGCCAAAAAATGCTTCATCAAAACTATATTGTAATGAGTGAAGATTTTGATATAAAGTTGTTGGTTGTGCACAGCGGGGCGGTCGCTGCAGGTGTGGGTGCGAGCGCGCGACGGTGGCGGGCTGGCGGGCGAGGCGCCGGTGTCGCTGCACGTGCTGGCGGACGGCGCCGCGCCGCGACTCAAGCGGCCGCCGCCCGACCTGTTCCTGCGCGAGGACGCGCCGCCCGGCACGCTGCTGGCCGAGCTGGCCGACGTCACAGACGACGAGGCGCCGCGCTACCGCCTCGCCGACTCGCCGTCGCGCGACCTCTTCGCGGTGGACGCCGCCGGCCGCCTCGTGCTCGTCGCGCCGCTCGACCGCGCGCCCGCTGCTGAACATGTCATAGGTGCTTCCTTCTTCGCCACATCGTAGTCATCATTACAGCCATACTATACATAGTAGAATACCAACGCGAGATAGCAGCTTAATACCGCTCTTTAGGTTCTCTAAACTCGTAGAACGAGTTTAGAGAACCTGAGACCCTTTTTACAAGATACGAGGCATTCCATCTTCGTTTTTTGGGGTGAAAACGCGTCTGCATTTTGATATTTAATCAAGGATAGATGTAGATGTCTATGAGCCACAGTCACCATTATTTCATGTAAAAAATTGCATCCATCAACTTAAAGATATGCGGGATCTTACCAGGTCGTCATTACATCTAATGGGAGATGTCCTACCCTTCATCTACCGAAACTTAACCAAACTACTACTCGAGAACTTTTCTTCTCCATCGCTTGTTGTTTTTCCAGCTATATTGCCGGCCCCTCGTCACTTTAGCTTATTAATCAATTTTTTTCGCCACGCTACACTTTGAATATGTCTTTAAATTTGCTTTCATATTGTAGGGCAATTCAGAAATTGAAGTTAACAGAATCGTGAATACATTACTGTTGCAGCTATATATCTGTCATCTATTCTATGGTCATTTATATCTTAACTTTAATTAGATTATTTGATAGCTGAAGGGTCAAAGAATTCATTACGTTGAGTAAGGACCGTGACGCATCGTGCGGGGCACGTATTCACATAAAACACTTTAATCATTGAAATAATACTAGTTTTTACGGAATTTATCGCGTATATTTAACTTTTTAATTACCCGACGTTTCGACAGCTTTACAGCACCCATGGTCACGGGAAGGACTGAGATGTTCAACGTCCAGATGTCATAGTTAACCGCGGTTACCATAGATTAAAATTTAACTTTTGTTCCGATCTACACAGTATGAACTTATGGTATCATGGAGTCTTGCAGTTGTATGCTTGGGTTGTTGGGTTGGGATTTAATTTTATTTATTATAGGATCCCAAGCAGATGGTAGCACCCAGCCATCTTCTCTATTGAAATTAGGATGTTTTTTGATTTCAATAGCCTCGCGAATCATCCTTGGAAGGAATCGGTGTTCTTTAGCGAGGATTTGTGGTCTATCAAATCTGATGTAGTGACGGGGGCGATCCTGTACGTGTTCATAGACTGCAGACTTCCCGGAGCGTCGATTCTTCACATCAGCTATATGTTCTTTAACGCGGGTTTTAATTGATCTCTTAGTTTGTCCTATGTAGGAGAGACCACATTCACAATCAAGTTTGTACACTCCTGCATCTTGCAGAGGGACATTACACTTGACCGATGGTAAAAACTGACCAATCTTCTTCAGCGGCTTGGAGTATGTTTTGATGGAAGTGCGCTTCAAGATGTAGCCAATCTTGTCAGTGACTACTCTAACATATGGCAGTACAGCAGGTACACGCTCGACTGTGGCCGGCTTCACTCGTTCACTGTGACGTAGGCGCGGGACCCGAAGCTTGTTGTCATGCAAAACTTGCTTGACATGTTGGAGCTCGGCAGCCAGGTGTTTACTGTCATAGATCCCTCGTGCTCTCTGAAACAAAGATTTACCCACGGTAGCTAACTGTGAAGGATGGTGGTGATTACCGTTTAAATATGAATCTGTATGGGTCTTTTCTCTATACACAGTATGACTCAAGGTGTTATCAGGATTCCGAATTACCAACACATCTAGAAAAGCTAAGGAATTGTTTGCCTCTAACTCCATTGTGAACTGAATTTTAGAATTTATAGAGTTAAGATGGTCTAAAATTGCAGTTACTTTATCTAAAGGTAGAATTGTGAAAGTGTCGTCTACGTACCGCTTGTAGAACCTTGGATTTATGGGAGAAGTAAGCAGGGCTTTCTCCTCAAAGACGTCGTCGATACGTCAAGACATTTCGTCTATGTTACGTCGATGTTCAGTGCCTAAACCGAATCTTCCCAAAGACGAATTTATAACGCTAAAGAATCAACGCAATAAACCAGAACTTACGATTCTCCGCGCAGATAAGGGAAACGCCACGGTAGTCATGGATACGTCAGATTATAATTCTAAAATACAAGAACTTTTGTCGGATGTAAGTACTTATAAAAAAGGTTAAAAACGACTCAACAAATAGCACATTAAAAATAACTAGTGACCTCATAAAGAAACACTCCGAAAAATTAAATCTGGACGTAAAATGGATAATACCTACGTGCGCCAAATCACCAAAGTTGTATGGGTTACCTAACATGTACACAAGCCCAATGCTCCATTACGTCCTATAGTGAGCCAAATCGATTCACCAATTTACAGATTCGCTCGACACTTAGCGAAAATACTCTCACCACTCAGGGGACATACAAGAGCACACATAAAGAATTCCTACCATTTTGTCAGCGAGATTAAAGACCTACGTCTGGCAGACAATGAAACTATGTTCAGTTTTGATGTGCAGTCATTGCTTACATGCTTACCTGTTGAAGACTGCATCTCAATTGTAACTAGAAGGCTGGAAGAAAACTATATGCCCGTAGAATATGCAGTATTACTCAGACACTGCCTTACATCTGGCTACCTATTGTGGAAGGAGGAGTTCTACAAGCAAGTAGATGGTGTGGCGATGGGCTCACCTGTGTCTCCCATAGTCGCCGACTTATTCATGGAAGACTTTGAGGAGAAAGCCCTGCTTACTTCTCCCTTAAATCCAAGATTCTACAAGCGGTACGTAGACGACACTTTCACAATTCTACCTTTAGATAAAGTAACTGCAATTTTAGACCATCTTAACTCTATAAATTCTAAATTTCAGTTCACAATGGAGTTAGAGGCAAACAATTCCTTAGCTTTTCTAGATGTGTTAGTAATTCGGAATAACTAATAAATATTCTGATAACACCTTGAGCCATACTACCAAGACCCATACAGATTCATATTTAAACGGTAATCACCACCATCCTTCACAGTTAGCTACCGTGGGTAAATCTTTGTTTCAGAGAGCACGAGGGATCTATGACAGTAAACACCTGGCTGCCGAGCTCCAACACGTCAAGCAAGTTTTGCATGACAACAAGCTTCGGGTCCCGCGCCTACGTCACAGTGAACGAGTGAAGCCGGCCACAGTCGAGCGTGTACCTGCTGTACTGCCATATGTTGGAGTAGTCACTGACAAGATTGGCTACATCTTGAAGCGAGCTTCCATCAAAACATACTTCAAGCCGCCGAAGAAGATTGGTCAGTTTTTACCATCAGTCAAATGTAACGTCCCTCTGCAAGATATAGGAGTGTACAAGCTTGATTGTGAATGTGGTCTCTCCTACATAGGACAAACTAAAAGATCAATTAAAACCCGCGTTAAAGAACATACAGCTGATGTGAAGAATCGACGTTCCCGGAAGTCTGCAGTCTGTGAACACGTACAGGATCGCCCCCGTCACTATATCAGATATGATAGACCACAAATCCTCGCTAAAGAACACCGATTCCTTCCAAGGATGATTCGCGAGGCTATTGAAATCAAAAAACATCCTAATTTCAATAGAGAAGATGGCTGGGTGCTACCATCTGCTTGGGATCCTATAATAAATAAAATTAAATCCCAACCCAAGCATACAACTGCAAGACTTCATGATACCATAAGTTCACACTGTGTAGATCGGAACAAAAGTTAAATTTTAATCTATGGTAACCGCGGTTAACTATGACATCTGGACGTTGAACATCTCAGTCCTTCCCGTGACCATGGGTGCTGTAAAGCTCTCAAAACGTCGGGTATTAAAAAGTTAAATATACGCGATAAATTCCGTAAAAACTAGTATTATTTCAATGTGTAGTGTTCGCGTAAATATAAGAAATTGTTGGAGCGCCTGCGCATTCTTTCGGAGCAAAGAGTTAAACAACGTACTTGTAGTAATTACGTCCGTACTTAACGTTAATTTTAAACAGGGTTTTTGTCTTTGAAATATATTCATTACCCTCTCAGCTGTTGTGAGATCAATACAATCGTCCAATACCACATTCAAGTTACATTATTTTTAAATTCCCGTAAACTCCCGAACATGGTCCTAGATCGTCGCCGGATATAAAATAATAAGCACCAGAATTTATATTATACTCGTATATGATAAATTTAGTGGAGTTTACGTTGGAATCAAATTTGGAGTTACGTGGCCGCCATCAAGAATGTGGGTCAATTTGCAGTAATTACGTGGTGTTTAAGATAAAGTTTAAGATTTATCATCACCCTACACTCTATTAAGGTAATCCTATTGTATTTGGTGTAAATCACCGGACTTATAAGGTTAGTGAAGTTATTGTTCCTATCGATTATTAATTACCTACTGCGTTGTGGTTACATTCGCAATTTTTTTGATAATTTGCAGTAATTAAGTAAGAAGTTGTATTGTAAGGATACTGTTAGACATTAATCTACATTATTTTTTGCTTATTTACATTATTTATTATAGTAGTGCAGTAGAAATTGTATAGTAGCATTAATTATTATTACCTACAACAAGTAAATGTTTTTAGGCTTTAATTATTATTTATTTTGTTGTTTAGAGTGTTTTATAGTAATAAAATTATACTAAAGTAATAGCGTAATTGTAGCATAGGACGATTGTTGGTTTTTTTCTTTGATTTCGTGGATATATAATAATTGAATTAGGTATTGTAAGTAGCTTAAATCATAAAGTTATCTACTATTATTTGAACGTCGAGAAATATTGTGTAAAGTTACTTGTCACTATAATATTATTAAATTATTATTTGCCGAGTTAGTACCTACATACTGTATAATATAGTTAAGTAGTTTTTCAGAGCTTTGAAGTTAGTTAGTGCATTAGATAGTTGGAGATTGTTTTTGAATACTTGTAATTGTATACATTCCAGATCGAATACTCTCGTCTTTCAGAATGACCGAAGAAAAGGAGTTGATCAAAAAACGAGGTAGTTTTAAAGGCCGCTTAACTGCTTTCATTGGTTACTTGGATTCGCTTACTACACCTTTACAAAATCATGACGCGACGGAATTGCAATTGCGTATGGGTAAGCTGGACACATTGTATAACCAATATGATGAGGTGCAGTTACGCTTAGAATGTATTGTCGACAAGCCCGACTTACAACTAACTGAGCGTTCATGCTTTGAAACTCAGTATTACAAGGCGCTAGCTAAAGCTCAAATTTTACTGAGCGATCACCATAATGCTAACTCTTAATCGGCAGGTAGTGACAAGAGTTCTCGAGTCAGTAATCATAAGTTTGTTAAGTTACCTAGTATACAGTTGCCAAAATTTAGTGGATCATATGAGAATTGGTTGGAGTTCCATGATACCTTCATTAGCCTTATTCACTCTAATGATGAAATCGATGAAATTAATAAATTTCATTATTTACGCGCATCTCTTGAAGGGTCTGCTGCTGTGGTAATTCAATCATTTGATTTTTCTGCAAGTAACTATACAGTGGCATGGAATGTCTTATGTGAGAGGTTTAACAACAAACGATTGTTAGTTCAAAATCATGTGTCAGCCTTATTTAACCTTGAAACGATTACAAGGGAGTCGTCTGTAACTTTAAAGCGCTTAATCGATTTATTAAGTAAAAACCTGAGGGCATTAGAATCATTAGGCGAACCAGTTCAGCATTGGGACACGCTTCTAATTTATATAGTTACACATAAATTGGATCAGAAAACTTACCGTGAGTGGGAGGAATTTAAAGGTCATTTAAAAAAGGATGAATCAGTTACATTTGATATATTCCTCCAGTTTATGCGTAGCCGAGCTGATCTACTCGAAACTTTAGAGACGTCGCGTAATGTTCATTTTGCACCGCATAGGCCAAGTCCTAAATTAAAATCCATTGTTTCGGTGCAACAATCGAATAATCATAATATAAAGTCAAATAAACAATTCAAAGGTTGTTGTTAAATAAATGTAACGGCGATCACAATTTAGGTAGATGTCCACAGTTTCTTGCACTCAGTAATGAGGCTAGATTGAAATTATTACCATCTTACAAGATCTGTTATAATTGTTTTAAGTCAGGACATTTTGCAAACCATTGCGAAAAGCCAGGGTGTAAGATATGTAATCGCCGCCACAACACAATGATTCACGTCACTGAACCGATAACAAGTCATACTGTACAAAATAAAATTGATTTCTCGCTCGAGAATGATACGGGCACTCGGACAGGGACTCACTCGTCAGTCGTCAATGACATCAACTGCAGGCACTGATGTGAACAACGTCGCTTTATCGGCAAACGTAGCGCATCGTAGTGAACAACGAGACGTATTATTATCAACTGCTTTGATAAAACTACTTGATTGTAATAACGTCGAACACGTCGCCCGCGCAGTATTAGACTGCGGTAGTACATCTAGTTTTATAACTGAGAATATGCGCAAACGATTAAATTTAGAATTTGTCGAAATAGATAAGTCAATTTTAGGCATTAATAGCGTGTATTCTCACGTAAGCAGAAGGTGTCGTGTACATTTAAAGTCGTTAGATAATAGTTATTCCGCTAACATTAATTGTTTCATTTTGCAATCAATTACTAGCAATACCCCAGGCCGCGAATTAAGCATACGTGATTTTCAACTTCCATCGAATATTTGCTTAGCTGACCCTGCATTTTATAAGCCTGCCGATGTAGATATTTTAATTGGGGCTGATCTCTTTTGGGATTTGTTAGGGTCACAAAGAATTAAGTTAGGAAGTAATAAGCCCATTCTACATGAAACAAGGCTAGGGTGGAT
This sequence comes from Parnassius apollo, assembly GCA_907164705.1. Taxonomy (NCBI): domain Eukaryota; kingdom Metazoa; phylum Arthropoda; class Insecta; order Lepidoptera; family Papilionidae; genus Parnassius; species Parnassius apollo. The sequence goes on along the minus strand of CAJQZP010000095.1, from coordinate 659,675 downwards.
AGTTTCTGGTCCAATTAATGTTCATCGTTCTACATTGATGTCTAATGACTTACGATGCAACTTCGCTAAGACTGATTTTTATTTTTGTGGCGATAATAAAGATGATATTCGAATTGACTTAACGCGGTTTTGGCAGCTGGAGGAAATAAGTTCCAAGTCATCTCATTATTCACCTGAGGAGAAGTTGTGTGAGGATCATTTTGTAAGAAATACGTCACGTCTTGATGATGGGCGTTTTTGCGTTCGGTTACCTCTCAAAAAGGATACCGGTCTATTAGGAGATTCATTTAAAAGAGCTACACATTGCTTGTTCTCCTTAGAGCGTAGATTAAAATGTAAGCCTGACATCAAGCAGATGTATTATGAATTTATGTCTGAATATCAGTCACTGGGACACATGACAATTTGTGAAAGACCTAATTTAAGTAATGGCGCGTATTTTATACCTCATCATCGCGTACTCCGTGAAAGTAGCACTACGACTAAACTTCGAGTAGTTTTTAATGCAAGTTGCCCAACGTCGTCAGGTATTTCGTTTAACGAAATACAAATGGTCGGTCCTGTAGTTCAGGACGACTTGACGTCGATTTTGTTACGTTTTAGGCAACATAAATACGTTTTGTCTGCAGATGTGGAGAAAATGTATAGGTGCATAGTCGTTCATCCTGATGACAGGCACCTTCAGCAGATAGTCTGGCGTAACAGTCCTAGTGAGCCTATACAGACCTTTCAATTAAATACTGTCACGTACGGTACGGCAAGTGCGCCATTTCTCGCAACACGCTGCCTGAAACAACTTGGTCTACAGTGCAAAAATAAAGCCATAGCGGACATCATAATGCATGATTTTTATGTCGATGATCTGCTTATGGGTGCTGATGACTTAGATGACGTAAAGGCCATACGTCAGCCATACGGGTTGCCGAAGTATTGGCATCTGCTCGTATGCCATTGCGAAAGTGGAGATCGAACGATTCCGAGTTACTGTCAGAAATTGCCAATACATCACTTGACCTAAATATTGGTTCTCGCGAGCCAGACAAGTTGTTAGGTCTTGGCTGGCATTCGAATTCAGATGAACTCTGCTTTCCATTGAATTCACTAGTTCCCGATGGCAACACTAAGCGTGATTTGCTTTCAGTGATTGCTCAAATCTTTGACCCGCTGGGTCTTTTAGTCCCGTATGTAATCACCATGAAAATGTTGATACAAAGGCTTTGGTTAGACAAACTTTCATGGGATGAACCACTGTCTCCCGAAATTAAGAAACGCTGGTATGGCATTATCAAATTTCTTCGTCTCTTAAATAACATTCGTATTCCACGACGAGTTATCTGTGAGTCATGCCGGGTGCTGCAACTGTATATTTTCACTGACGCTTCTGAGTGCGCTTACGGTGCGTGCATTTATGTTCGAAGCGTCAGCGATAAGACACAAGTTATGGTTCGATTATTAACGGCTAAGAGCCGTGTAGCCCTAATCAAACCCACAACAATACCACGATTGGAGTTGCGCGGTGCGTTGGTAGGAGCTCGTCTTTATGAGAAGGTTGTAAATTCCCTTCGTGTTAAAATTGACCAAGTCTTCTTTTGGACAGACTCCACGATTGTTTCGGGGTGGTTGCGAATGTTGCCTTGCAAACTTCAGCCTTTCGTGCGTAATCGTGTCGCTAAAATTTTGGATAAGGCCAGTGACCATAAGTCATACGTCCCAACAGATAGGAACCCAGCAGACTTAATATCTCGTGGTGTGGATATTAGTGCTCTGGCAGGTCTTAGATTGTGGTGGTCAGGTCCAGATTTTTTAATGTATGACATATCAAAATGGCCTTCTCAGCCTAAGAATGTTGGAACATTACCGGAAACGCGTCATGATATTATATTAACTGCAGTCACTACTCATCCAAAAAATAATGATTGTTTCATTGATTTTAGTCGTTTCTCGAATTATTCACGGCTTGTACGTTCCGTAGCTTACGTTTTACGATTCATTATGTCTTGTAAAAGACAGTTTATACCTTCAAATTACTTAACGGAATTAGAATTACGAAACGCGTTAAATATTATAATTTCAAAGTGTCAATATGATTCCTTTTCAGAGTACAGTTTGCTTCTGAATAAACAAAATTTACCTAAGAAAAGCCCACTTCTTAAATTTAATGTATTTTTAGACGAAAATAAAATTATGCGTGTTGGTGGTCGTCTTGACAATTCAAAATTTTCATATAATAAAAAGCATCCTATATTATTACAGTCCAATCATATCTTTACAAAATTATTATTTGACCATGAACACAAAAGGCTAATTAATGCACGCAGGCCCACAGCTACTGTTGGCAAACATTAGAGATACTTATTGGCCGATAGGTGGTCGAAGCCTAGCGAAGGCCTGTTATCATAAATGTATACGATGTCATCGTATGAAGGGTAAGGTTTCGAATCCACTAATGGGTAACTTGCCACAGCAGCGTCTCCTTTCGGGTGGCTTTCCTTTTGAGACCGTAGGAGTCGATTATGCGGGCCCTGTTATGAGCACCACTCGTCAAGGTCGTGGGTGTCGACTGGTAAAGGTTTATATATGTATTTTTGTCTGTTTCACTACCAAGGCGATTCATTTAGAGTTGGTAGGTGACTTAACCAGCAATAACTATTTGCTGGCATTGCGCAGGTTTATAGCTCGAAGAGGTAAGCCAGTTAATATTTATTCCGATAACGGTGCTTCTTTTGTTGGTGCATACAATGACTTATCCAAATTTTTAAAGGGCAATTGCGCTTCTTTGAGCAAAAGCATGGCCAATGATAATATTAACTTTCATTTTATCCCGGCGTATACTCCTCACTTCGGTGGTCTCTGGGAGGCGGGAGCCAAATCGACAAAATATCACTTGCTTAGAGTGTTGGGCAATTGTCACTTAACGTATGAAGAACTTTACACCACGTTGACCCAGATCGAAGCAATATTGAACTCCCGGCCACTCACTCCATTATCTTCAGATCCTGCAGATTGTACGCCTCTCACTCCGGGACATCTGTTAATTGGGCGTGCGCTGACTTCCTTACCGCAACCGGACTACCAGCATCACTCCACTCCGTTATTAACCAGATTCCAACGCATTGAGCAACTGTGTCATCACTTTTGGGAACGATGGAGCAAGGAGTACGTCTCAGAACTTCAACAAAGAGTGAAATGGCGTTCTTGCAAAGATAGCTTAAAGATAAACGATTTGGTGGTAGTCAAGGAAGACAACCTTCCACCGCTGAAATGGAAGCTGGGAAGAGTCGTTGCAATTCACCCAGGAGCCGATGGCATTGTTCGAGTTGCAGACATCAGAACTTCTACTGGGATTATCAAGAGGGCATTTAACCGGATTTGCCCATTACCGGTATCATTTAATTCTGGTTGAAATCGAAGATTTCAACGCCTGGGGGCATGTTGGAGCGCCTGCGCATTCTTTCTGAGCAAAGAGTTAAACAACGTACTTGTAGTAATTACGTCCGTACTTAACGTTAATTTTAAACAGGGTTTTTGTCTTTGAAATATATTCATTACCCTCTCAGCTGTTGTGAGATCAATACAATCGTCCAATACCACATTCAAGTTGCATTATTTTTAAATTCCCGTAAACTCCCGAACAGAAATCATCACTTTAATCGTTTTTGATCTTATATCTTGTCACGCTCAACATTCGCAGACGCATCTACGACGCGATTAATTACCTTTTAAATATGAACCGGTGTGTGTGTGTAGGCGTGATCGCGGAAGGACCGGGCAGTCCGGCGCCGAGTGTCATGGTGATAACAAAACTGCACGTGCTCGACGTCAACGAACACGCCCCCTCGTTCCACTCGCAGCCGTACGTCGTATATCTCGCTGAAAACACGCCTCCAAATTCAAAAATAATTCAATGTAAGTTTACTCATAACATAAATGTATATTTATTCATTATTATAGTGACTAACTATTCCTTGTATACACCTATAGTACGTTTCTAGGGTAGGCGGAAAAGAGTACATTGACCTCAAGTATTATGTTAGCATCGAAACAAAACGACAGTTAATGCTTCCATACATTTCTTTATAGATAACGTATCGTTATGCGCTAAGCATGTCTCATGGTACGGGGTAGGGCGAAGGAAGCGGTCATTCAGAGATAATAAACCTGTTGCGACGCAGTTTGCGATAGCTGTCACGCCGTGCGTATTTAAGAAAGCGGATGGAGCAGAACTCATTCCTCATTCTGCTTTGGGATGCGCTTACGTGTAGTTAGAGAGCCGTGGTAGCTCAGTGGTTAACGCTCGCTGTAAATATAACAGAACGCGAGTAACCCGGGTTCGATCCCCGCCAGCACCAATGAAATTGTTAATTGCAATTTTAAGTGCTGATTTACCACGTGCTCGGCGGTGAGGGAAAACATCGTGAGGAAACCTGCATGTCTGAGGAATAGGAAAAAAAATATTTCGAAAACATGTGAAGTTCGTCAAGACGCATTTGGGCTCCTTGCCCTAAACCCTCTCAGAAATTAGGGGAGGCCTGAGCCCAGCAGTGGGACGTATATAGGCTGTAACTTACTTACTTACTTACTTACTTACGTGTAGTTAGTTTGAGATTTAAAATTTTCAGTTATAGATTATAGTAGTTGTTTTAGTTTTTATTAAGTTTGTTTTGTTAGTTTTATTATTACGTTTTGTATTAAAGCTTTCGTTATTGTTTTGTGACGTTTTGTATATTATCACTAGTATAAAATTGAGTCGATCGACATGAAAATCTCATAACAACTTTACGTCACCACGAAAGAAGCGGAAAGTGTCAATGAAATTATTGAAATTATTGTAAACTTCTATAAATATGTAAAAGAAACGTGGTCTAGTGACGTATATCCATCCAAAACGGATATGAAAAAGAAGACTGCCGATATTTTAGGTTATAATCAATGTGACGGACTCTTCTACGTCTTCATCATCATAAAATGATTCTGAAATAGATACAGATGAATAGCCTGTCAAGTGTCTCTGGCAATCTATTATGAGAAGTTTTATGAATGCTTCAAGGTTGGCTGCTTAAGAATGCTTTGCATTAAAAGTTCGTCTTTTTACCTGACTGCCAAGAAGTAGTTATGTTTTATACAACTACCTACCTACCTACTTATTAAAGTACTTACCTACTATTAACGTAATAATGAAAATTGTAATAACTCATGATTTATAAATAGTAAACTTAAATTAATATTGATTTGCTTTTTAATTCATTTAGGTACCAGATAATCTTCTTTCTTTATTATATAATAATATACATAGGGCCTGTAAAGAACTTCGCACTCGGCACACTTATCTTTCACTCTGATGATGTATGTAATGACAGGCCTCTATCACTCTTGCTACCTATGTGAAATAATTACGTACAATCGCGACGCGCCCGGGCGAAATTACGCAGTCAGGGCTAGCGCGTTGGAAGCGATTTAATGTTAAAGTTTTTTAACTGTAAATAAATGTATGTAAATAGTTTTATGTACATAGTTGTTGAAATAGTTTTTGTTTAGTATTTAGTATATTTAATTGTAGGTAAAAATAGTTGTAAAAGTTTTAATGTATTTTAAAAATTATATAATATGTATATTACCTATTTGATAAATTATAATAGCAAAACGTCGTTCCTACTATAACTGTTGCTTAGATGGATACTAAATGAAATGACCAACAAAAGGTTTCATATTATTCTTTAAGTTACCGAAGAATTTTAGAAGGAAGTTATGAAAGGTGAATTTATTAAATTTTTTTTGTTAGATAGGTACTCACAGCAAAAAAGAATTAAGTAATAATTTGGTCTACAGAAGAAATACCTAAGTACTTCATTACAAAAATTAGTTAAAATTTACTTCACTATCCAAGTGTTTACTTACATACCTATACTTGTCTTTTGTAATTAAAATATTTTGAGTTATAATAACACAAATAACTGAAATTAAAACTTTGTCTACTAACAAGATTTTTTACTAAGTAGAATAGATCACATTTCTGTTAGAAATCGTATTTCAGGTTTATTTGTTGTTTACACTATCTACCTATTTCTCCCAAGCGTTACGATTCCCGACGAATGACCTTGCAATTTGCATGCGTTAGGCATCGCAGAACTCACATGTGGGCGAAAGTATGGTTCAATCATAGTCAGAATATTAGTTAGTACTTCACCTAAGTAACATAATTAACATTTCGCAATGTATTTTTTACTTTCTATTGACATCACTTAATAACCACGGAAAGTCCGCCGTGACAAAAAAGATGCAAAGTAATATGGACACTAGCGCGCAGCGATAAAGTTTTATTTAGCTTGCGTTTGCGATTTATCTGATTAATAATAATTATGTAGGCTATTAAACGTCGGTAAGCAGTCGACATCAAAGGAGTGCAACTTCTGTACGTAGTACTATTATTTATTCTGTGGTAATGATAAAAGGATAAAAAAATGAACCTAAACAAAAAAGATTGCCTACCCCGATGATATCGTCAAAGGTCAATGTACTTTTTCCGCCTGCCCTAGAAACGTACTATAGTTCAAAAAACAATTAAAAAATATCAATTTGCCATAATAATTAGTTTGATACATAATATAACGTAGTACAAATCGTATTGCGGGAATCAGTGTTTGAATTGTGTCAGTGATGGCTGACGATCCGGACTCGGGGTCGAACGGCGAGGTGCGGTACTCGCTGGGCGAGGCGGAGGGCGCGGAAGGTGCGGAGGGTGCGGGCGGGGAGGGCCAGGCGCCTACGTTCGCGGTGGAGGCGCACAGCGGGTGGGTGCGGCTGGCGCGCGCGCTGGACCGCGAGGTGCGCGCCGAGCACCGCGTGGCGCTGCTGGCCGCCGACAGCGGCTCGCCGCGCCGCGCCGCCCGCGGCACGCTCATCGTGCGCCTGCTCGACTACGACGACTGCCCGCCCCTCTTCCAGCAACAACTCTACGAGGCCGAGGTGCGACCCTTCTCTTCCTCTACGACCTCTGCACTCACAAGTATCTCAGGTCAATGTATTCTTTTATTATTATATTTAATGATGAAAATACTGGATAGCAACGTCGAAACGGATCCTACTAAGATATCTTTGTACATATGATTTTACTACACGTTTATTGGTACATATACTTAAAGACTTTCAAATTATTATTCAGATTTAAACCCTAAAAGTGATATTTAAACTGGAGTTAATTAAACGTTTTTCATTTTATCATTTCAATTTCATTAGATCAGAAGTTTATTATAGCATTATGATCACTTACTGTAATTCTGCCAACTGTTGCTATTTAATGTTCTTATTATTAATATATTCTTAGTCATCAAACACTCAAATTATTCTTTTTGCCGATGAAATTAAAAAAAAATTCTAGGACATACAACATAAACGACTGAAATTTACTACAAAAGACTTCAATGGATGTGTATCTTAGTGTCAAAGTAACAAACTATAGTCAACCAAATCTAAGAAATACCTTTTAACCACTGACCTCTATATATACAAGTACGCTGGACAGGCTATAGACGTGACATGATGAAGCGATTTGATTTCCGCCATTTTGGCGCTGACAGCAAAAGTGCACGTCCACGGAACTAATAATAGGGATAAGACAGTGTATCAAATTATATCGATAAAATTCTATACCCTACCTATACCTAAATAAACAGAAAGAACTCTATGGATAGATGGACTCTACCCGTAACGTCCATTCTATTTATGTATCATATTAATATAACGCCATTATCATTCATCATCATTAAAATTTTTCTATTCACAAGTCCACTGCTGAAAATAGGCTTCCCCCAAGGAATGCCATAAAGCATGGTCCTGAGCTACCTGAATCCATCAACTTCCTGCATGTCTTACCAGGTTTTAACTCCATCTAGTGGGGGAAGGTCCTACACTTCAAGTGCCGGCACGGGGCTGCCACTCGAGAACCTTTTCTCCCCATCGGTATTCGGTTCTTCGAGCTATATGGCCGGTCAATTTCCACTTCAGCGTACTAATCCATTGGTCGATGTCGGTCACTCTGGTTCTGCTGCAGATATCCTCATTCCTAGGTTTGAACCCCTGAGCATAGCCCTCTTCATAGCTCGCTGAGCGACTTCGAGCTTCCGCAACGGCCAGCAGTGAAAGACCTCGTCTCAGATTCATAGGTCATCACTGGCAACACGGACTGGTTGTACAATATAGTTTTGAGGTATTCCTGACGAGAAGATGTGTTGTAATTTCACGAACGCTGCCCAGCGGAGTTGAATCCGTCGATTGACCTGTCGGTCGAAGTTGAACTTACCTCCCCGTCGGACTATTTGTCCCAAGTAAAAATACTCGTCAACAACTTCAGCTAAGTGCTCCCAAAAACCACCGGCATAGGTGTGACATGGACATTACACATGACTTTTGTTTTGTCCATGTTCACCTTAAGACCTATCCGTTGAGAGACACTATTGGGGTTATTGAACATAGTGTGTAGGTCCTTCAGCGATTCTGCCATAAGGACTATATTGTCGACAAATCGAAGGTGAGTGACGTACATGCCATTGACGTTAATACCGTATCTATGGAGTGTAGAAGTAAGGAGTACAAACTGTGTATTAAAAAGTGTCCATAAAAACCATTAAATAAGGGTGACGCCACTATAACTACGAGGTAAATTTTAAAGAACGCACCGAAAAATATTAGTGGGATAGACGAATTTTTCGAGGTTATATTTACTAAATAATATTATTTTAGATTTTAGAGCTACTGAGCAGTTTAGCACCACACTTAAACCGTCGACAACTGCTAAGTTCATTTTATCCCATTAGCTACTCCAGCGCTGTTGTGGAGAGTTATTGAGCTGTTATTTACTCCTTACAGATGGACACTTTTTCAACTGTTCTACTATGAAAGTTGGTACTCCTTACTTCTACACTCCATAACCGTATCTTTTCCAGTCCAGTAGCTTGAAGACGTCTTCCAATGCAGCGGTAAAGTATTTCGGGGATATTACGTCACCCTGTCTTACACATCTCTACAGTTGGATTAGTTTTGTACTCTGGTTCTGTACTCGGATAGCCATCGTAGCCCTTAGACCATTCAACTAAAAAATTATTAAGATTAAACTATCTACAAAAAAAAAAACATAATTTCTAAAATAATTTATTGTCAACCGTTCATTTAGTTCTAGTATTATAAAGAAAAACAAATCAGCTGCTATAATAACGCTTATTCTAATCAACTACAGGTCTGTATATAAACAGTATAATATTTTCTACTATATAAAAATTTATGTTTGTTCATACTTTCTACGATGCCATACCGTTCATCAGATTGCGTTAAAACGTAGTCAACTTATTGGTTGCACTTGTGCGAAAGTTATACGCATGTTACAAGTAACTGACACTAAGTGGCGTGCGTATTATACTTACTATTTATTTGAAAGTTATAGATAGTTATATATCATTATTTTTCAATGATTGTATTATCATTCCTAATTATACAATATTTAGGAATGATACCACATTCCACACCACATTTAGGAATGTTCCACATTTTTAACGATATTTCCACAATTATTTCTTCTGCGGCAGCAATGCGGCGGGTACGAGCTAGCAAGATAATATAAAAAAATAAACTTTGAATTACATAGTTATCAGTTATTTATAACGTCATTTTCGAAATTAAAATTACAATATTAAAAAAATAACTGAAATCATCATACAGTCCTACTTACCGTGGTATCGTCCCAAGAATGCTGGCTACGTGTCCTCTCTGAATGGCTATACTTAGCCTTCAAGCGAGGAAGCAACAAACTAAACAACTTCTTATTACCAGCAGTGATGATCAGTCGCAGATACAGTTTTTTAGAAACTACACCGCACGTGCACCCTACGGACCAGTAGTCTCTACAGCAAATAGCACAAATATGTACTCATACTATTACATGCCTGCAATTAAGAGAGAATTAAATCTCTAGATCGCACTTACTAAAACCCCATGGTGTTCTACCTCCGCCGCAAATTCGCAGGGCCACGGAAAGGCTTTCATGCACATCCGCGGCCCCTCTCGCGCCAGCCGCCCAATGGCAGCCCCTCCTTAGTTGCTGAGTTCTCCTCCCCGTTTTCTTTCTCAGATAAGGCGCACCAGAAATACAAGCCACACTGTCCTTCGCGGCCTCTAACTCCACCTGCACTACGGACTCCACGAGCCCGATATGTGAATGGAGCCAGGGAAAAACGAGCACTTGGAAACATCAAGTGGTGCAGCCTCACTAAAGTCGCGAAAGATAGTCGAGTGGCGCATCGCCAATCGCCATACCAACACTCCTCTTCCCTTACTACTCCACCTCAACTATAGCGGTACAAGGAGAGGAATCTCCTCTAGCCGCAGCCCACTAACACACACCCAACGTGGCTCGACATCAACAGGCGACCTTTCGACACTTGGCTATGGCCCTTGATTTTGGTGGAAAATGAGGAAAGAAAAAATAAAAAAAACATTCCAAATAATAATCTAATACTTTTATACTTACTGGTACTGATACTACCAGAAAATATATTCGGTATACTGCACTTTTTCAAAGTGGTGCAGTTCTCATATCTAATAAAACAGTCGTCTGTGAAATGTTTGGAACAAATATGATCATTTTGTTTCGGACGCCAATTCACAATATTTATGCTTTTAAGCCATAATTTTAGTCTAGGTTCTGTTGGAAACCTGTTAATTAATAAACATTTGATAATCATCTGTTGTTGGCGACTTTGCTTGTTAACAGATATGGGTAGGAAAGAACATCGATAAGTATTATAGACAAGGAACTCGACAACCCTATTGAATGTTATTGTTTATCAAAACTCAGTAATATACAGCCAAACATGTTGGTATATATGATATTACAATTAGTAACAAAATTTTAAGTACTTACATTATCAAATAGTTTTAATTTGTTAAATATTAGCTGCAAATTCACTTACTTGTGTAATGTTATATGGCTTCCCTTTTGGTAACGAGTTTTACAGATTACGCTCACTCTCATTATTATTAAAAATAATTCTTAATATGTAACTAATATTATACACAATCAAACAATATAAAATACTTTCATTTTTTTTAGTATATAAGTTCAAAATACAGACTTTTTAAATATGACAATATAAATAAGACAGCAGACTTTGGCATATTATGTCAATTTTATTTTTCAAGACATCCTTTAGCGGCGCTTCAAATTGGACAGCAGTCATTTTGTATGGTATAGCCAGTCCAGCGTACTTGTATATATAGAGGTCAGTGCTTTTAACGTTTCGCATTAATCATTCCGCAATAACTTTGCACAAGCGTACTCACACGATTTAAAATAACCTTTTACGTAAATCTGAAGAATTATGAAGTTATCTATATTTCATTACAACGTGTATAGTTTTTTATCACTAATTTAAATTTGAATTTTTCAAACAAAGCGAAATATTAAAAAATACAGTATTAACTTTTTTTACTAGACGTCGTTTCAATGACATGTCGCTATGTATATTACCGTAGTGTTTGGATGATTAAAATTCATTGTTATGCGAATAATCGGCAAAATATTCAAATAATCGGTAAAAATATTCTAATAATCGAATCATTAATTTCTTTAATGTATTATTTGTTTAATTTAATTTTTTATTTTCAAAATTCTTTAAATTACATGAATCATGAATAAAACAAGTTTTTTTTTCACTTTGTCAAAGTAAATTTTTGTAGGCAAAAAACTTATATACAAGGCCGTGCTAAAAGAACCACTACATAAATTCAATATCCCGCCATTTCGGTACCAGTTACTCGACTCCACAGAATTAGTAATTTATTTTTGAGGCGATGTATACGCTTTTACAACAAAATGCCAGAAAATATACAAAATTTGACGTAAGTACACAAAGCTCAAAAACTTTATTAAACTAAGTTTGTATAAAAAGGGTTATTTTAATATTAAGGAATTTATGGATGATAATAACCCCTGGGAAGGGTGATCGCTACCAAGCTACTTCTAATTTGTTTTGTGTTGTTAAGACGTTTCCCCTAGCGAAAGACCTTGAGCGTTCGTTCCTATACAATCCACGCGCTCTCACTACAATATATCGCGTAAAAATACGCCCGAATATTTGGAATTATTTCAATTAAAAAAGATAAGCAAACTTAAGAAATTAAATAAAACGTGTAGATTATAGATTTTTAAATTATCTATCCATTAGTGTAATCCTCAAATGATTGGAGCGTTTCCTTTAGCAACAGATGCATGTAATCAATAATTTTAGACATTTTTTAAAAGTAGATTTTAAATGTATTCATAACACATAAAAGCAAATTAAAACGTGGAATATGATGATAGGACATCGAACATTAATAATGTGCCTTTATATATAGCTTATTTCTCATAACTAATAGATAATAGTCTCCGAAAAACGCACTTTTGCAAGGTTTGGTCAGGGTACCGCCTTAATTCTAACACGCATGATTATAAGCTCTTATTTTTGTTTAAACTAGTCCCGTTGGGTTTCTTCCTGGTTCTTCCCAGGATAGAGGTTTTTCTTTTGCAAACCAGTGGTAAATAAAAAAGTGACTTTCAATAAGTATTATTCATAATCTATATTGAATAAAAAAGTTGCCGTTTCCGTTTCGAGAACTTACTGTATGTAATTTTGTAATTTTGTGTTTGTCTTCTTATTTTGTGACTCGGCTTTAACTTTTTGGACTGTTTCTTCTATAATAACTTTTTGTACGTGGTAGAGCCACGCTATATCTATATTATAGTTGTAGCACGAATGGGTCGGCTCAACTAGGGCAGCACCACGCTCTACAGAATACCAGCGTAAAATAGCAGCGTAATGCTGATGTGTTTCATACGGTGAGTGTAGAGAACCGGAGACCCTTTTTACTGGAATCGAGGCATTCCATCTTAGTCCTCAGGGGTGACAATGCATTTGCATTTGATTCTTAATTGAGGATAAATGTGTACTTACCATCAGGTGGACTGTGTGCTGGTTTGTCACCCAATGCGATAAAAAAACTATTCTTTGAAGCATGTGCTCATTAACAAAGGATGATTGGGCAAAAGTGATAGAAAAAACAAAAAAAAAATTGATTATGGATGACTTTGAAAGAGACATTAATTTTACATATTTTAAAAACAAATAATAATTAATATAAAAACGACATCCCTACTAGTTGTACGGAAAATGATTGAAGAAATTTATTTTTAATCCAGTTTCAATCTTAAATTTTTATAACTGTGCCTCTAGAAATAACCAGTAACAACAAATACGAGGAAATTGATAAATCTTGTGTTTTAAATTATCCGTTTTTAATTTTATCTAGTATTATTCAAACCAAACTGTAAATGATTACCAACTCAAAATAATCGATATCGATTTTTTAAGAATCGAATATTGTACGTTCTCATTTTTTGGTTGGCATGCTTGGTGCAATAAGTCTGACAGCTGTCTAAATGTATTTCTTAGATTTGGTTGACTATAGACTTTAATATCACTAAATGTTTCGCGATGTTTTTCTCATGAAAACCAAACCCTTATAAAAAATCTGTTTATCATTCAGGATTCTAAGCTTTTATTTAATAAACATATTGATTATATTGCAAATGTAGCTTTTCTACAGATTTACTTTTCTTGTAAGGTCATGCTCGAATTAAAAAAAGCAAAAACTAAAAATTATTTACAGTTTTCAAGTGTTTAGCATATTGAGTGACAGGTGAAGAATCCGCGGTACTCTATATATATAAACAATCTGGAGTTAATTCAAAATATTGTTTTTAAATATTTAGAGCAAAAAATACAAGTTTATGATAGTACATATAAGACGTGTTTCATAATAAATCACTTACTTTCCTTACAAATTCGAAGTGACATTTCCGAAATATTATACTTATCGACGATAACAAACGGGACAGTAGAAGTTCGCGTGAACTTTTGAAACACTTTAAACTCGCTGTTATTCGCAAAACCAATACTAGAAGTATGATTAAAATTGTGCGTTCTATTGATACGTACGAACTATCAAGAAAATCGGGCCTGGCCGGTAACATATATAAATTCATACCTTGTTCGCACTTGCAGATTTTTTAATTCAATTAAGCAGTGGATAGCACTGAAACGAATATATTCTTTATTGATACCACAGTATATAAATCCATACAGTAGTCCGACGCAAACGTCTAGACAGCGCAATTGTGCGGGGCGAGACGCGGGAAGGACGAGCCCGAGCTGCTTATGCCAATCTTATTAGTAGCTCGGGACACGACTTCAAGGGCTAACATGTGTTTGCTTGTATTATTATTAAATTTAGTGTAGGTACTTATAATTAAAATGGTGCATACGTGTGCTGTGAGAGATTGCAAGTCGTAATCTCGCATAAATAAGGATCTGCGATTTCACCAAATTCCGCACACGGAAGTATGGTAAATAAATGTTGTAATTATTATTTTCCATTGTTTATATTTTGTTATCTCATGTTTATATTTTGTTACCAACGTAAAAAATGGCGGACAAAAAAAAGGTTCTAGTCGCTGGGCATGTGTTTCGAAGTTTGATTTTTTCTTCATCCAAATCGTGTGGTTGGACAGGCTCTTAGACTATACTATAGTGCCTCGTCTTCGGTCTTTCGAAGTTTTTATAAAATATTAAGGTTTAGGGTATGGAGTGTAGAGAAGTAAAGAGTACCAACTCTCATAGTAGAATAGTTGAAAAAGTGGCCATCTGTAAGCATCTGTAAATAACAGTTCCACAACAGCGCTGGAGTAGCTACTGGGATGAAATGAAATGAACAGTTGTCGACGGTTTGAAGTGTGCTGCTAAACTGCTTATTAGCTCTAAAATCTAAAATAATTTTATTTAGTAAATATAACCTCGAAAAAGTCGTCTATCCTACTAATATTTTTCGGCACGTTCTTTAAAATTTTGCCCGTAGCTATAGCGGCGCCACCCTTATTTAACGGTTTTCTATGGACACTTTTTAATAGAGAGTCTGTACTCCTTACTTCTACACTCAATAGTTTAGGGGTCAATTTTTAGGTTTGTCGGGGTGCTAATTACGAAAATAGCATTTATTTTTAAATCCAAGATGGCGGTCATTTTTTAACATATGTATGATATGGATGTCAATTTCGGGGCTACTTAGGATGACATATATTTCCAAAAGCAAAATGGTGAACATATTTTTTTATTGTTATCGATGTCAAAATGATGATTACATAACGCCATCCATTTTCATATCACATTTTTTTAATAATATGATATGGGTATCAACTTCGAGCTGTCTTAAGAGGATTGTGAAGCTGTAAATTTTCATACAAAAAGCGATAACGTTTTCCCACCAGTAAACATAGTCTAATTTTCATAATTTTTGGAAATGTTGTAGATATAACAAAAAACTAGGTCCGTACGTTTTAATTTTAAAGAAATATTACGTATGATATAAGTTATTCATCATCATCATCATTACAGCCCTTCACAAGTCCAATGCTGAACATAGGCCTCCCCCAAGTAACGCCACAAAGCACGGTCCTGAGCCACCTGCACCCATCGACCTCCTGCATATCTTACCAGGTCGTCACTCCATCTAGTCCACGTCTTAGATCCGTAAATCATCACTGGCAACACCCACTGGTTGTACAATCTAGTTTTTAGAGATTGAGGTATACCTGACGAGAAGATATGTCGTAATTTCCCGAACGCTGCCCAGCCGAGTTGAATCCGTCGATTGACCTCTCGGTCGAAGTTGGACTTACCTAGTCGGACTATTTGTCCCAGGTAAACGTACTCGTCAACAACTTCGAGCATAGTGCTCCCAACAACTACCGGCATAGGTGTGACATGGACATTAAACATAATCTTTGTTTAGTCCATGTTCATCTTAAGACCTATCCGTTGGGAGGCACTATTGAGGTCATTGAGCATAGTGCTTAAGTCCTCCAGCGATTCTGCCATAAGGACTATATCGTCGGCAAATTGAAGGTGAGTGATGTACTCGCCATTGATATTAATACCGTATCCTTTCCAGTCCAGTAGCTTGAAAACGTCTTCCAATGCAGCGGTGAAGAGTTTCGGGGAAATAACGTCACCCTGTCTTACACCTCTCTGCAGTTGGATAGGTTTCGTACTCTGGTTCTGTACTCGGATAGCCATCGTAGCCCTACTGTACAAACACTTCAGCACTTCGATATACCGACAGTCAACTTGGCACCGCTGAAGAGACTGTAGCACCGCCCAAATTTCGACGGAATCAAAGGCTTTCTCATAGTCCACATACGCCACGTAAAGTGGCAGATTGTACTCTTCAGTCTTCTGTACAATCTGCCGCAAGGTATGTATGTGGTCTATGATACTGAAGCCTTTTCGGAAACCGGCTTGTTCGGGAGGAGTCTGCGTGCGAGACGATTCGTAATGACTCTCGAAAACAGCACGTAGACGCGGCTCAGAAGGGATATCGGTCTGTAGTTCTTCAAGAGAGCGTTGTCGCCTTTCTTAAAGAACAAGACCACCGCACTTCTGCTCCACGCCTCTGGAGTAGTGCCACCATGGAGGACGGAATTGAAGAGCTTCTGAAGGACTTCAAGTACCGGTGTTTCACCCGCTTTCAGAAGCTCCGCTGTAATTCCATCCTCGCCTGGGGCCCTGCCGTTTTTAAGGGGCTGGAGAGCCATTCTAATCTCGCTTAGACTGACGTCCGGGATATCATCGGAATAGTGTCGGAAATCTTAATCAATAAACAGTAAGCATGGGCGTTTTCAGTTTTTATCTGCAACGGTTACATAACCGATATCTAGTTTTCAGATATCGATATCAACAGCAATGGTTTGCTACTGAATGTGCAAACGACAACCGAACCATAACCGCAAACTGTACTACCAGTGCAACATGTATTTTATGAATTACATAGATTATTCTAGATTAGAATTCAGAGGTTCTAATGTTATTGTTATCTTAGATGTAATATTTAAACATGTATGTTAATATATAATTTTTGTATATTCAATGTTATGCAGTAATAAATTATACCGTCACTGTTACAGCTTATTAAAGTACACTGCTGAGCACATAGGCATCTTCATAGATTGTATCATAGGTGGAATATTTGCCATAGTTGCCGCGCTTGGCAAGCGGGTTGGCAACCACAGTTTTTTTTAAGTGAAACTTTTTTCGGGAGGGCTTTGATTGAAATGCCGATCCGCAATCTTTTTGTATGACGAAAAGTGGTGGGTGTAAATACTACGTACGTACTGGGCATTCGGTCGATCATTCAAGTGGCAAACGTAGGGCATTACATACCGTAAAGTATATAGTAGTACAATTACAAGATTACAACGGTCTTTTGTTCAAAAACTAATCTTATATTAATTTTATTTAAGACAGTTACCAAGATACACGTATTTATTTTAGTAAGATTGAGCTGAGCGCACTTCAGTAATAGCGCTATCTACTATGTTGTATAGATAAAGATATTTTATCGAACAAACATTGATTTACTCTCAAGGTGGTATGTACTAGGCTTAGAACTAGCAGAAAAGTTTTAAATTCGAATTCTGAATTCAATTTCAAAATTCAACTGTATTAACCGCAGGTTTACCTGATTTGCACTAGCCGCTAATTCGCCTCCGGTGGAAGAAGTGGTCGGAATTGTCTTTTTATCGAAGTGAGACCATATTTCACTAGCCTTACGCGACATTTTGAAAGTCTACATTCAAAAATGGTTAAGAGTCTAAATCAACTTAAACTATACTATGCTATATTATATTTACACTTTACACATAATTTTCTGAATTACAACTACCTAATGCACAAAATACACCAAATATTGCAAATAAATGCACAAACGCAACATCAAAAATTAATAACTTAAGGGGAAATATAACCTTGGAACTTGGTTCCTGGGAACCAAGCTTACGCGCCGATAGTTTAGGTAATTTCTTTTTACAGTGAAAATAATGATATTTTAAAAAAAGTAAATAACATAAGCACTGCTTTATGGTTAGTTCAGTTAGTATGCAAAGTTTCATTCTTTTATATTTTAGGGAGGAATTCGTGTTTTCGTCTAACATAAACCTTAACATTAATCCTCAACTTTACCATATATTTATTTCAAAATTAATGCTGCAATACTTTCGGCATAACGGAGGATCTTGCTAAGCCATTTGAGGTTATATTTCCCCTTAATGGATGTTATCAGGTATTTTAGCGAATGGCACGAGCACGAGCTACCAAGACCAAGTGCGTAATTGTTGCGTTCTAGAAAAAAGCAAATTCTAATCTTTCCATCCAAAATATAAAAAACATAAACATAAAGTGTCCTAAACCAAATATAATATGATCATACAAATGCAAGTCTTTTGTCTATTGTCCTAAAAATCATTTAAATTTGACAACTCTCACAACTACACAAACTTAAAAATTAGGCAATTTTAACCATTTGGAATTCGACCTTTTTGCTTTAGGTAATTATATCCAGGTGTGCATTACGTATCGTGTGAAACTAAAATTACCAAAACAGAAATCCTCTCTTTCTATACGAATTTATGATACCGTCACAAGAACAAGAAACAATGAATATCAATGAAGGACATCGCATCGGTTTAGTTCGTGGACCGTGTTGGCATATCGTTCCGGTGTTTGTGTTTTACGTTTTACAAATCTAGGCCTTGTGCCTAATGAGCTGAAGATCATTTGAAATTTGATAACTCTCACAAATACACAAACTTAAAATTTAGGCAAATTTAACTATTTAAAATTTGACCTTATTGCTTTAGCTATATATTATATTTCGCAATGTGCACCGTTGTATGATAACTACCAAAACATCGCAACGATATCCATATTCTTTTTTTTTTTTTGTAAAAAAAATATTAGTAATCCTATTAATTAACATTACTAATATTCCCTTTAACCCCTCCTGGTAAGCTGAAAATGCTTATGTTAGGAGTGGTTCACGACAGTAATCGAATGGTGGATTCGAACCCACGACCTTTCGAGTTTGCGGTCCGCGCCCTGCCATGTATATTCACAATATTCAATATTCGCTTCATCTCTTTCTATACTTATTTAAACTATCGTTGCAAGAACGAGAAGCGATGAATATCAACGAAGATCATCGGTTAGTGGGCCGTTTTCAGTTTTGGGATATTGTTCCACAGTTTGCGTTATGCGTTTCGGTTTCGTTTTCTTACGTTGGTTAGGTATATGGTTTTGGTTGGATATGCGATAACGGTTTTGCACTTAGGTTTATCGATATGATATGATATTTGATAACATAACGTTATAAGTTACGTTTTGATATATCGGTCTCATGGCCTAATAAACAGCCCACGCACCGAAACTTTTAGATTGGTAGTTGTAGAAAATTCTTGTATGGCCTCCGATTCGTGTTGGTTTCCATATTCGGTTGCCGTATTTCCTCTGAAATGAGTATACAGTAATATAAAATACACTATGCAAGTATAAAAAAATTGCAAAGAAACACAAACAAATTGGATAATTATGTCACTTGTCGTCAAAGACATTTAAGTATGTGTAGTACCTGGATGACCGAGCTTTGCTCGGTATATTTTTTTATAAAAAATTATATATATATATATATATATATATATATATATATATATATATATATATATATATATACATTAAAATGTTTTCTATTAAATATATAATATGATATTTTAATAACATTTTCATTTGTGTGTAGAATATATAATAATCAAGTTATTAGTTTTAGTTTCTTTTTTGTAGTATATTTCAATGTCATGTAAACAAAAAGTATGAAAAAAGTTAAAGATGTTATTTTAATAAGTAATATTTTAATATACAATACGTAACGTAATTAACGCACACCGTCAGACACCCCAATTAGTATATTATGTTATAATCATAATACATAAACTGAATTTTTAGTAAAACATTTTTATGCACTGATTATTTATCAAATTAGTATACTAATTCCACAAGAATGTTGTGGTCAAAGTACAAATCCACGAACGCAAACTTTAACGTGCTTGAAATAAAGTTCATTTTTCTTTATTTTTATTGAATGACAGAATTAGTAATAATACAAATAAAACTGCACCCTTATAAGTCTTATTACCTTAAGTTACGGTCCATTTCAGTTTGTTTTGACTGTACAGATTTAGTGTGACTGTAATTTACGTAATTTTAATTATTTTTGGGATAAAAATTACCTATATTAAAAATGATAGGAATCGATTCAGTAAACGATTCTGAACAAAATACTTTCTCAAAGTGCGTTAATTATGTTACGTGTTGTATAAAAAGTATAAAATAAAATAAACATTGTGACAATAATCATATGTGTGACTGAATGTCCTTTGAGCTGCTGAGGTAGTCGACGAGAGAATTTTAACTAGATGTACGAAGTTTTTTTTACTGAATGTGACTCTTTGTGTGTAGTACTCTGGGTAATGTTAAAAATATAAAAAGCGTGTGTTGTGTGCGTGCGTAGGTGCGCGAGGACGCGGCGGCGGGCACGGTGGCGGCGCGGCTGCACGTGGCGGACGCGGACGTGGCAGCCGCGCCGCTCGCCTACTTCGTGGCGGCCGGCGACCCCACCGCGCGCTTCCAGCTGCGGGCCGCCTCACTCTCCCCCTCGCCCGCCGCCGAGCTGTTCGTGGCGCGCGCGCTCGACCGCGAGCACACGCCGCGCTACAACCTCACCGTCGCCGCCACCGACGGCAAGTTCACCGCCTACACGCGCGTACTGCTCACCGTGCTCGACGTCAATGGTACCTTTGTTTCACTCGCGTCTAAATAAGAAGGACTCGTAAATGTCTAAATTTTAACGTCATTTCGTAAATCGTTTTAGAGCCACGCTGCAGCTATAGTATGGTTTGCAGCTCGAATGAGTCGACTCGAGCGGGGAAGGACGCTCACAGAATATTAACGTGAAGTAGCGGCTTCAGGCTGCTATGTTTCATTTGATGGGTGTTGTACGGTGCAACACCGTGCATTCTCCTGCGTCGGTTCAGTAATAAGCTAATTAAACACTATGCGCTACTGACCTCATTTATTAATATTCTATATTTTTAACTTCACAGTGGAATGTTATTGTAATGGGTCCGATTTTGCAAATTGGAAAATTTAACATATCTCCACGTTTCAAGAGTTGGATAGTATGGTTTTTAAGAGGACTTCCGTGTGCACATGTACGTGTGTATGGATGTTCGGATTCAATTTTCGCCTCGTGTATCTCGAGAACAAAGAGTGATATTGACATGGTACCAGCTCCATTTAACGCATAATTATGTAACTCAGGCCTCATTAAATTTTGAGCAAAATAGGTCAAGTCGTTTTTTGTGCAGAATGAAAAATGGTATAAAGTATTAAAAATGATATTTTTTTATTCTTTCCACTGGGAAGTTAGTCGTGTGGACCTTTCGATTCGCCCCTAGACCGCTTTTTTAGTGCTTTGGAGTTCGCCTACCAATACGGTCGCGTGACTCAACCTTATATTTTTACAAAGATTTGTATATTGTGAAATCTCAATAAATATTTGTTTTTTTCTCAAGATTATGTTTAAATTATACATCATCAGACCACAAGACCAAACAAGTGTACAAACGAATACGCTTTTAACCGGAAACGAGGCATTCCATCTTAGTCTTCAGGAATGACAACGCACCTGCATTTTATTCTTAATCGAGGATAACTGTAGATATACAGGGTGTTAGTGTAAACACCGTTATCCTTGAAACCAGTGGTTTGGTTTCACTTATAGAACGTAAATTCAATGAAAAATATCAACATTTTTTTTATTAAAATCTCAATTTTTCCTTAATTCCTCAATTTTTGCCTGTCCTAAGCCAGGATAAAAGTATAAAGGAAAAGTTACATCACAGGTTATGTGTACCTATTGTGCTTTTATTGGAATGTTGTGTAGGTAGCTAGCGCGAGCGGTGATCTTCACAGTGATTACGTCACTCAGGCGCATAGGGTATCCATGAATTTACGGACGGTGTCGGACAGAAATTTTTTAAATTTTGTGAAAGAAAATAGCGCATTTTTTTTAAATACATTGAATTTACGTTCTATAAGTGAAACCAAACCACTGGTTTCAAGGATAACGGTGTTTACACTAACAGCCTGTATATGGGCCATAACATCCATATTTACCATCAGGTGGACTGTGCTCGTTTATCACCCATTTCTATAAAAAAGAAACTCGATCGCCTCTTCGCTAAATTGACAATCGCAGCATCAGATGTCTAATTAATATAATGATTTTGTTGTTATAGCTTCTTTAAAGGTTTGTTAATTCCTAATCAGTACCTAACTTATGTATCGTGTACCGTATATCGTGTATATCGCAGACAACCCGCCATACTGCACGCAGTACCGCATCCGTACGCAGCTCGCAGAGAACGCAGAACACGGATCACGCGTGGCGGCGCTGTGCGTGCGTGATGACGACGAGCCGCATAACGCGCGCCTGCGCTTCTACCTCACCGGCGACAACGCGACGCACTTCGCTATACACAAGGTACGCGACGACGATGAGCCGCACAACGCACGCCTGCGCTTCTACCTTAATTTTTGTACGATAAAATGTTTACCTATAGAATGAAATAGGCGTCGCCCTTATAAAGTAATGTGAGTCGAAAGAAAATATTCTTTAAATACTAAACTTTAGGCTCTACATGGCTAAAAATAATTATTCTTACAGTTATTTGCTATAAAATTAAACTTTTATCTTATAATATTTTATGCCGCACTTGTGGTTGAAAATTATCAAATTTCATAAATCATTTGCTGTGAAATATTTTTATTTTAAATTTCATTTCGTTTCATTTGAGGGTTTCACTTCTATAGAACTGAACTGCACACATGCTTTTTAAAATATTAACATTTTTAAGAATTTATAAACCAAATTACGTAACAATAAAATGAGAAATAGATATTAATTTTATAAACGTATCTCATTAAGGAAACCGGAGTGATCACGGTGGCTGAAGAGTTAGATCGTGAAACAATATCTGAGTACAAATTGGTGGCGCATGCACAAGATCGAGACCGCCCAAAGTGGGAGTGTAGCACCGAACTAGAGGTATCACTCGACGACATCAACGACAACCCGCCTCGTTTCTCCGCGGAAGTTTACAGTGTGACTCTGCCTGAAGACGCCGACATCGGTTCTCTCGTCGTAAAAGTAAGTTTCGCACTACACTTTTCACTTTATTTATTTTATATTTTTCACATCATATATTTTGTGCTGATCCGTGTTCACAATTATCTTTTCACTTTTTAGGTGCACGCTACAGACGCAGACCTCGGTGAAAATAGCCTCGTCCGCTACTCTTTCGTAGAAGAGGGTAACGAGGCATTCGAACTGATGGGCGACAGTGGCATCATCACGCTGCGCGCGGCGTTGGACCGCGAGACGCAGGCCGAGCATCTCCTACGCGTGCGCGCGAGTGACTCGGGCACGTCGTCGCGCTCCGCCACCGCCACCGTACGCCTCACCGTCGCTGACGTTAACGACAACCCGCCCGAGTTCGAATTCAAGCAGTACCACGCCGCCGTGCCCGAGATGGATGCGGTCGGCACCGAGGTGATGCACGTGCGCGCCACGTCGCGCGACACTGGCGTCAACGCGGACGTCTTCTACTCGCTCGTCGCCGGTGACGACCGCGAAGACTTCGCCGTCGACCGCACGAACGGCGCCTTGACGGTAGCGCGCCCTCTCGATTTCGAGCGCAGGAAGCAATATTTCTTGACGGTGCAGGCCCTTGACGGGGGGACCCCGCCGCTTAGTGACCATGCCACCATAAATATCACCGTGCTAGACGGCAACGACAACGCGCCGGTGTTCTCGCAGACGTCGTACGGGGCACGCGTGCGTGAGGACGCGGCGGTAGGCACGCGCGTGCTGCAAGTGATCGCTGACGACGCGGACGCGGGCGCCAACGGGCGCGTGACGTACGTGATCGCGCGCGGCGACCGTGACGGCCGTTTCGCAGTGGACGCCGACACCGGCTACGTGTCGGTGGCGGCGCCGCTGGACCGTGAAGCGACGCCCGCCTACGTGTTGGAGCTGCGCGCGCGCGACCGCGGCCTGCCGGCGCTCGAGGCCTCCGCCTTTCTCAACATCGAGGTGCTCGACTGCAACGATAACCCGCCGCTTTTCGCACAGACCAACTACACTGCGATCATTCAGGAGGATAAGCCTCTCGGCCACACTATTTTAAAATTTGTCGTCGAGGATGCGGACGCCGCGCCGAATGCGGCCCCCTTCGTTTTCGACTTTCAATCGGGTAACGAGATGGGCGCGTTCCGCTTGGAGCAGGACGGATATCTGCGATCTGCTACTCGATTCAATCATCGCATTAGGGATCAATATGTGCTACAAGTGCGCGTATTCGACAATGGAATCCCGCCTCTGTTTTCCGACGCATGGGTTTATATCAAGGTTATCGAAGAATCCCATCATCCGCCGGTCGTAACGCCGCTTGAAATAGTCATAAACTCGTACCTCGATGAATTTCCTGGTGGCGTAATAGGACACGTGTTCGCTTCGGACCGAGACGCTTACGATACTTTTACTTACGCGCTCGCTCCCGTAGATGGTGCGCCTTATCCGTCTACCGATCTTTTCGAAATCGACGCCACAGCAGGTACACTGCGTGCCGCACCTCGAATAGACGTCGGGGACTACCGCCTCAACGTGACCGTCGATGATGGCAAATTCGTTAGCTTTGCCATAGTCCACGTCGCCGTGGTGCTAATCTCGGACGAGATGCTCATGCAGGCGATCGTCGTCCGCTTCAGGGAAGTGACCGGTCGCGACTTTGTTCTCAGTCATCGAAAGGGATTCATTCGCGCGGTCCACGAAGCGACTCGGTGCCGACAGACGGACGTAGTGATCATCGGAGTTCAGTCTTCCGACAATGACTTCGAAGCGGAACCGGAGCGACCTCGTCGCATCGCCCGCCAGGTGGCGCAAGACCTGGATGTGGCGTTCGCAGTGCGCGCGGGCGATGGCGGCGGTTTCCTGCCCGCGGACGCGCTGCGCCGCGGCCTGCACGCGCACCTCGAGCGCCTGGAGGAGGGCGCGCGCCTCGTGGTGGAGGAGCTGGTGCGCGCGCCGTGTGGTGGTTGCGAGCACGGCGCGTGCGCCGAGCGCGTGCAGCTGCGAGCCTCTGGCGCGCGCGCTGTCGCCAGCGACGTGTTCTCGCTGGTCGTGGCGCCGTTCCGACTGCGCGCTGAATGCGCGTGCGTGCCGGGCTACGATGGCGAGCGATGCGAGCGCCTGATACCCGCCTGCGCGAGCTGTGGCGATGCGCGTTGCGAGCTCGTGCCCGAACTGCCCGGCTATCGCTGCTGCGAGAACGATGCGGATGCGGACGGGAGTGAGGAGTGCCGCCCGCCGGCCGCCGTCGCCTACTTCCCAGGCGACGGTTACCTGGCGTACCGGCTCGACGGCGGCGTGGTGGACGGCGAGCGGACGCCGGAGGATGTGCTGACGGTGTCGCTGCGGTTCCGTACGCGGCGCTCGCGCGGCGTGCTGCTGCACGTGGCGGGGCGCGTGGACTACGCGGTGCTGGAGCTGGCGGAGGGACACGTGCAGTTCCGCATGGAGCTAGGCGGCGGAGAGGTGGCGCTGCGCGCGGGTGGGCGCGTGGCGGACGGCGTGTGGCACGCGGCGCGGCTGGAGCGGCGCGGTGCCGGCGTGTGGCTTACGGTGGACGGGCGCTCGGCGCGCGCACAGGCGCCTCCGCGCCACCAACTACTGGACGCGCACGCCGCCCGCCTGCTGCTAGGCGCCGCCCTGCTGCGACACGCCTACGCAACTGCACCCGAGCAGGTTCGTCTCCGCGTTTACTTTGTCACTGCTCCTCTGCCTCTAACTAAAACCTATATCTCAATATCTAAACATGAACCTAGAAAATGAAAACGATCGTAACACGAAATATTTATAGCGAGCTTAGCTCTTAAGTTACAACTGCTTTACGACGTGCTCGGCGGTGATAGAAAACGTCGTAAACCTGCACGTCTGAACATAAAAATATTAAAGACTATACATACAGTGAATTATTTGCTGGAAACATTATGCGTGATTTATCGTCCATAAAAAAGCCTTTGACACGGTGAACCACAAACTGCTACTTGAACTTAAAAATATGTGTATCGATAGAAATTCACTAAAAATTCTCAAATCATATTTAAATGTAACTTACCAAGTTGTTAATATTGGAGAATTTGAAATCCAACGCCAAAAAATTAGCTATAATATAAACCTTTAATTGAAAAGTTTTAAATCCACTATTATTGAATTATTGATTTCAACCAATCTAGAACTGAATTCCTTAAGGTCCCTAAGGCTTTGGCTCCGTTTTCAGCCGAGAGTTGTGACGATAGCCGAATTATCGTTGTATGAGCTTGGACATGCTCATGCTTGGTAGGTGAAGGTGTGGTTAAAGAAATGAGATACAGAAATATATAGTATATATATATATATATATATATATATATATATATAGTTTTTTTTTTCACACAATGCAAATTATTTCACGACCCTTAAGCAAACTATGTTGGTCAGAAAACAATGCGATACAAAAAACGCCCAACGTCATTTTTTATCGATGATGCAAACTTGCAAATTTACGTTGAACAATCGGTTTCGGTCTCGGTAATAGAACCTTCGGTCAAACACTATTTTAATGCGATAAATAAATGTCTTTAACCTAATCTTACTAGGTGTTTCTCAGGAGTTTTCGATACCAATAAATTTTTTAACAACAACTTATCCAAATAGTGCTGTCATATAACAATATTTTACAATAATACATAAACATCAGTAAAAAATAGTCTATAATGACAGTAATTTAATAAATCTGATAGCATTCAATCGCACCACGCCCATAGAAATGCTTAAACTAAAACTAGAAATACATCATTTACATAGGTAACATACGGTTTTCACGGGTGCATGAGTGACGTGAAGATCGGTACGAGCGAGGTGCCGCTGGTGGAGGGCGACACGTCAGCGGATGGGCGCGTGCAACTGGCGCGACGCGTGCGCGTGCGCGTGGCGGCCGAGTGCCCCGCGCTGCCGCCGCCCGGTGCCTGCGCCGCGTACCCGTGCCTGCACGGTGGCACGTGCCGCGAGCTGCTGACGCTGCTGGAGGGCGGCGACGCGTTCCAGTGCACGTGCCACGCGCGCTTCGCCGGCCGCCTGTGCGAGCTGGACACGGACCCGTGTGCGTCGCAGCCCTGCCTGCATGGCGGGCGCTGCTCGCCGGAGCGCGGCGGCTTCCGCTGCGAGTGTGCGGCGGGCCTGTCCGGCGAGCGGTGCGAGCGCGGGCGCTGGTGTGCGGCCGGCGTGTGCGCGCACGGCGGCACCTGCGAGGAGGGCGAGCGCGGGCCCTCGTGTCGTTGCCGTGGGTACTACGGCCCGCGCTGCGAACACGACGTCGACGAGTGCGCGGGTGAGCCCTGCCTCAACGGAGCCACCTGCCTCAACGAGCCGGGCTCCTTCCGCTGCCTCTGTCCGCCGGACAAGACCGGTAACTGCCTCACCCTGTTTTGTGTCACTAAATATAATTACATTTTTGGTGGTTAAAAACATCTATTTGCTGCAAACTAAATAAATTATGTTCCTTTGTGTTTACTGCGCAGGATTATAATTTACCTGTGACTTTTCCCGTTTCCCGATGTACGTCTGTAAGAATCAAAAATTAGCTTTGAGTAAAAAAGATCACTCTAGCTTATCAAAATTTGATAATATCGTAATGCCATATTAAACGTAAAGTAAGAGATGACAAAGGTAAATAAAACAAGATCTAAGCAGCAACATACTCCTGATAACAAATTAAAATAATAATTTCATAATTTACCTACGGGTTAGAGCACACAAATAAATGTGAACAGTATAATGATCAATAGGTTTATTCGATGTGGATTACAATAAAGAAAGATTAATTATTTGATATGTGCCGATGGCTGCGGGTGTATGGCCTATGTTACCGTCGCTCCCCGCAACCTCGCTGCCCACCGTCGTCTTCTTTGTGTGTACTACTTTTACGAATTTTATCTCGTGTATGGTTACTTAGGTTATTACTTTATTTTGTATTTTTAATTAAACTGTGCAGTGTGTGTAATCGTTTTAAACATTTTAAACATTTTTAGTCGTTGTAAACACGTGTTAGGTTAGGTTAGACCACGCGGTTACCGCGTGGTAGCTTTAGGTTAAGTATATTTATTCTATTGCTGAGTGTATTATTCTGTGTTCGTTTTGGTTTTTAAACTGTAAGTACTTTTATTTTAATTAGTGTTGATTAAATTATAAGAATTGAATTGGATTATAGGTTAGATTGTGCCGGTGTTGTTTGACACTGACAGCTGTCATTGTATAAGACACTGACAGTGACGTTGGCAGCTGTCATCGTGGGTGACATCTCATTGACAGTGACATTGACAGGGTGACCTGTCATAATTCTCGATAGGTTGCGTTCCGTTATAACATATTTAGTGTACCTGTCTTAAATTAAAATGGCGGATGACGACGAGGGCTTTACGCCCAGGAAGTCCTTGGCCAGGACCCCGCCGGGACCAATCGGCCGGCCGGTTGCGGTGCCTCCCCCACCGCCAGTGGCGCCGGAGAAGCGGCCACTGGCTTCGCCGGAAGAAATGCAGGCGTCTTCCCAGCGACCAAGGGTGGGCAAGCGCACTGAGTCGCGCCGAAGTGTGGCACCGGTGGCAGGGCTTCTGACGAGGAATATTGAGGAATCTGCTCCCGAAACAGAGGAAGGTACTGCTCCAGGGAGGTAACTCGGGGTGTGAGGGGGAGCTTCAAAGCTACCACTGCTTCGAAGCTGGAAGTCCAGGTGCGGGAGGCGGTGAGAGGAATAATGTCCATAATTACGGGACCCGGCTCCAAGCTGAACAAGGCGGAGGTGAACAAGGTTTCATCGTACGGCCATGACCTTATCGCCATGGTGGCAACCATGGAGTTCCACATATCTGAACTGGAGCTGGCCAGACTAAGAGCGGAGAAGGAGAAGCTCGTCGCAGAAGGGAGACTGGCGCAGGTCGAGGCCGGAACAGTTCCCTGCCACACGACGGACCCGACACCGCAGCGCTCGTACTCGGCTGCACTGAGGCTACCTAAAGGAGCAGACCAGGTGCTGATGCCTGTCAGCAAGGGCCCGGTGGTTGCCTTCTACCCGGCTGAAGCTGAGGGGCCAATCAAAAAAACCAGAATTGAAGAAGGCAGTGAACCCGAAGACCAGCGGTCTGCAAAGAGACCGGTTGAGAAAGGTGGGGAATGCAGGTGTTGTGGTCCAGACCACGTCCCAGGAGGCAGCTGAGGAATTAAAAACTGTAGCCCCTCCATCACTGAGGGTGTCTAAGCCCAGGCAGCGCCTTCCCCTGGTTGCCCTCAGGGGTTTCGAGGAGGACCCCAAGAATGAGGAGGTATTAAGCGGCCTCTACGAGCAAAATCTTGCTGCTTGTGGCTGGAGTGAGAAGAAGATGAAGGAAGAGTGCAAGGTCGCCTTCAAGAAATCATGGAGAGGAAGCAGGCGCACCACTGTCATACTTCAGTGCTCGGCAGCATTAAGGGACGTGCTGGTGGGGCACAATCGCCTCGACATTGGCAGGTACGTGGTGGAGCCCTGTGACTACGTAGATGTCACGTGCTACCAGAGGTGCCAGCAATACGGGCATCCATCAAAGTACTGCAGGTCAAAGGAAATTGTGTGTGGCAAGTTTGGGGAGACGGGACACGAGCGTGGGGCCTGCCAAGCAAAAGAAGAAAAATGCGCTACCTGCAAGAGATTTGGCCGGCCCGACTCTGGTACGCACGTGACCATGGCGAGGAACTGCCCAGCAAGATTGTATGCGGAGCAACGCTCCGTGGCCACCGTGGGATAACGGCATGTCCAGCTACTTAAAAGAACAAACTATTAAAATGGGGCAGATTAACTTGGGTCGGGGGGGAGCTTGCCACGGCTGAGTTGCCTATTCTGGCGCGTGAACTGCACCTGGACATTGTTATTGTACAAGAACAGTACTCCCAGGCTGCAGGAATCGTCCAGGTGGGTGGTCACCCGTGGGCTGGCATCTATCTTGCCGACCCAACAATTGGAGTAGCTTTGCTGAGCCACCTCAGCAACGAGTTTTGTGTGGTGTGCCACGTAAACCGATGGGACCTCTATGTGGTGTCAGCGTACTTTAAATACAGTGACACCATCGATGACCACCTGCACCACTTGGAGGGCACCCTGAGTTGCCTAAAGGGCAGAAGGATCATCGTCGGCCTCGACGCAAATGCGCACTCGCCACTTTGGCACTGCAATCGCCGACACTACGTGGGACGCGGACATACTGCAGAACACCGGAGGCAGCAAGTGGAGGCGTTCATACTTTCACAGGCACTAACATTGGCGAACCAGCCTGACCAGCCCTATACCTTCTCTGGGCCAGGTGGAGAGTCTAATGTGGACCTCACATTATCGACTGGGGACATATTATATATATGTCCCCAGTCGATAATGTGAGGTCCATTATACATTGCCGAGTGGCGAGTGCATGAGGGAATCTGCGCCAGCGATCATAATGTAATTACATACACGGCCACTACCAGCAGGCCGACCACTTGCGCTGCACCCGTCAGGGATCCCCCACGTTTTCGTGACCGGGGGGGTGGATTGGGACAGGTTCCGGGCGATCATCAAATTAAGAATGGGATGGTTGCATGTGGACAAACCCGCGGCCCTCCTGGCGGAGGAGTTCTCAGGGGTCATCATCCGCTCCGCGGAGGAAGGCCTAGGGGAGCGTCGCCCTAGGGGTTCCGCGGGGTATGAATGGTGGAATTCTGAACTGGATAAAACTCGGAAGCTGCAATGCAAGCTCAGGCGTGTATGGCAGAGTAAAAGGCGTCTGGGAGGTAGATCAGAGGAGATAGCCAGAATGGCTTTTCATAGCGTGCGTGCGAGATATAGAAAGATGATGGTGGAGGTGCAGCAGTCGCATCACACGAGGGTCGCCAATACTGGCAATGAGGACCCTTGAGGCCTGGCATACATGTTGGCCAGCGGGAGGGTGCGTCCGCCTGCGAATGTGATCAATGGGATTGCATTCGCTTGCATGCAGCACCAGCACGGATTTTTTCCGAGGCGATCTACGGTAACAGCGCTGCGAGTATTGCTCAGCACGGCAAAGTATTCTCGGGCATGCTACGTGCAAGCTATCTTTTTGGATATTTCCGGTGCCTTCGACAATGCCTGGTGGCCGATGATGATGGTCAAAGCTAAGAGGGGTGGATGTCCACCTAACATTTATAAAATGTTGGTGGACTACTTCACCTCCAGGCGTGTGGGCCTCTACATCGGGGACCGGGTAGAGTGGAAGACCTCGACCATGGGATGTCCTCAAGGCTCCGTGCTGGGCCCAACACTGTGGAACGTGCTGATGGATGATTTGCTTCGACTCCCTCTGCCTGAGGGAGTTGCCATGACTGCCTATGCCGATGATGTCACAATCTTGGTTGAATCGGAAACGAGAGCAGGTATTGAATCCAGGGCCCGGGTCACTCTGGACCTTGTACGGGAGTGGGGGCTGAGGAATCGACTGAAGTTCTCCTCCTCAAAGTCTACCACCATGACTGTTAGAGGGAAACTTCAGCGTTCCTCGTCATTAAACTTGGTGGGGAATCTATCAAGTCTGTGACTATCGCTAAGGTACTAGGCGTGGTTTTGGACTCAGGATTATCATTTGTGCAACACGCTTCTGATATCTCTGAAAGAGCGACTAAGGGATTTGGCAAAATGACTCGCGTATCGACATCGTCATGGGGTATGCGATACCCGAGTTTAAAAATTATTTACAGAGGAGTGTTTGTGTCCACGCTCACGTATGCAGCAGAGTGCTGGTACGAGCGGGTGAACATGTACACAGTCCGTAGCGTACTACTGAGATCGCAACGATCTGCACTTGTCTTGTTGACCAAGGCGTACCGGTCCACTAGCACGGCGGCCTTACCGGTGCTGCTGACCTGGAGGTCATCCGTGCTGGTAGGATGGGTTTGGAACGCTTGACCGCGCCCAGAGAGCAGTTGAGCAGACGAAAGCGCGATATCTGGACTGAGGTGATTGGCGTATGGCAGAATCGATGGAAGAACGAAACGAAAGGACGTGAGTTAAATCGATTTTTCCCGGAGGTGGTTTTGAGACTCAGGTATACCTGGGTCTCACCGGACTATCAAACATCCCAGATTCTCACTGGACATGGATGTTTTCGGAAGAGGCTGCATGACATGCGACTGTGTGAAACCAGTATGTGTGAGTGTGGTACGGCAGAGGAGGATGTTCACCATGTCCTATGGGAATGTCCTCTGTATGACGATCTAAGAGCGAAAATGTTGGATGGGCTGGTTCGAACGGTTCAGGGACCGATTTACTACTCGGATCTCGTCAGCGATGGGGTGAACTACGGGTTGTTGCGTGAGTTTGCGCATAGGTGGCACGATCGCAGGATAAGGCAAGATAGGATGCTGGTAGGAAGGCCCGACGACGTAGGCGTTATTGTGCCGTCAGCCCCAGAAGGGGGAGAATGACGTTAAACTGGGACAAGGAACAGAATAAATATTTGTAGGGAGTCAAGAAAGTGCGCGCGGGAAAGAGCAAGGTGCTAGTACCGCGCGCATCTCCCGAGATTAGGCCCGTATGACCTGAGGGTCGGTGGGGCCATGGGAGGTGGTGGGTTACTTAGGTTTAATATAAGTCAGTTTAGTTTTAAGACACATTTTACGTAAGTTAATTAGTTATTTTCAATTTCCGACAGCATCAACACAACTATTGATTAAAATAATTTTAAAAAACGATAGATATGTAATGAATGCACTAACGAGGAAAATAGAAAATACATGCTACGAAACCTTTAAATACGTAACAACATAAATGTGAGCAAGTATATTGCTATTTTTGTAGTAGCGGTGTAAGATATCCACGACATTTTATCGCCCTATGGGTGTCGTAAGACGCGACAGGTGGAAACAAATTAGGATATAGGTAGCGCCGGTTTCCTTATAAAAACTAGATAATAAAAACTGCGGTTGCAAACCCGCATGCCAAGCGTGGCAACAACGGGAAATGTTTCCAATGATTAAATAGGGCCGGTGTAGATGTAGATTTTATAAATTTATAATAAATGGACCGGAGTAAAAGATCTTTATTTCAACAAAAGATTCAATAAAATGGTGTGATATTGCGCAGATGTAAATTAATCAACTCATCTAATCAATTCAAATAAAAATGAATTTTAATAGTTATTATAATTTATTAGCGATTTATAATTAGCGAATTGGTTAGATAGTGAAAGAAAAAAAAACAAATTCAGTATTTTATTGTTTACAAACTTTATTTGCGTTGAGCTACAAATATTTCCTAAAAAATTATGTAAATTGGCCTGGGTTATTTATTGGGTTACGTAGGAGATAGATTTCAAAGAATCGTTTTCTTGCGCCATGGGAGCTCTGTCCAATAAAATTTGTTAAAACTAATTATGATAGTAGGTATGTTATCTTACTGAATTATCTATACGAATTAAAAACGAATTTATTTAAATTTTGAAGTTGTTGTTTGCGTTGTTAAATTCTGAAAATAAAATAAAATCTTGGGTAGTCCTTCCTAGTAGTAGTCCTAAAATGTCCTTTATGAAGTACGCATCCGAGATTCTCCACCCTGTATTGATTGTTCATACTCGGAAAATCTCCTATCAAAGAATACGAGGTCACATACTCGCGGGAATGGTTAGTGTTTACGCCAACACTGATGAAAACTGTAACGCTTGTGACAGGTATGAACTGCGGCAACCCACTGTACTCGGACGCGGTGGTGGTAGGCGAGGTGGTCGCGGGCGGCGTGCGCGACGTGCGGTCAGCGTGGCGCTGGGCGGTTCGCGCGCGCTGGCCGCTGTGCGCGGGTGGCGTGGCGCTACTGCTGCTGCTGGCCGCGTGCGCCGCGTGCGTCGCTCTCAAGCTGCGCGGTCGCGGCCCCGCCCCGGCCGCCGCGCCGCTCAACAGCGCGCTCGACAAGGCGCCGCCGCCGCGCGCCTCCAAGCTATCCAACCTGGAGGCGTCGCGCCGCGAGCGCCCCCCCTCCTGTGCCGAGCCGCCGCCGCTCAACAACATCGACACGTTGCGCAGCTACGGCTCGGCTGGCGACGAGCTCGAGGGCATCCCGCCCGACTACCTGCGCAATCTCAATATCGACCTCTCCGATCGCAAGCCTTGGTCCGAGCAAATGCATTTGCAAACTTTCGTCGACAATAAAATTTACAACGGTACGTCGATCGATATTAACTTAATCCTTATTTGCTTTTGAGTGCGTCGTAATAGGTTTATTCATGAAGCACACCATTTACATACATTTTCAAAATTGAAAAATGTCAATTGTAATAGATACAGATAAGAAAATTGTCTATATAATAAATTGCAGCGTTGATTTTATCTGTAAGATTATTAAGATTTTGTTTACCTATACCTAAGAGTAGTCTTCCACTAGCTGAATACATTTCACAGATTTTTCCATCGTTTTTACAAGAGCATATACGTCTACGGGCTCGTACGTACGACGACGACGTAAACGTAATAGGTCACTGATTCAAAAACACAATTTCGTCCTTTTTGAAGAAACTTCTAACGATCGTACAGCGAGTGCATCTACTTCGCCATGGAACCTTAAATTCCAACCGGACAGTATCATCGCTCGTTTCAGATCTAAAAGGCTGCAAGCGGCAACCGCGAGCGCCTCCGGTTGTGATGGCGGGTGCGGGCGAGCCGCACATGGTAGGCGGCTACCACTGGGACTGCTCGGACTGGTGCGGCGGCGGCGCGCTGCCCGGCATCAGCGAGGTGGCGGGCTCGGAACGCCCGGACTCGTCGTCACCGCCATCGCCGCCATCGCCAGCGGCACGCGCGCGTGCGCCGCGCCGGGCCCGCGCCCGCGCCGCACCCCGCAACTCCCCCTCCTCGCCCGCCTCGCCCACACTCGCCGCCGACACGGACTCTGCGCCAGACGACCTGGACCGAGACCTAGACACGTTGCGCTTTACTGATGGTGCGTATTCTTCTTTATATACTACAAAACGTTTTCTAAGGTATAAATATATTGCTTAATAAGGAACGGTCAATTCTTTGTAACTTCTTTAGTCGACACTCGACAGCAAACGGGCGAGAACTCTAGTTCTTTCTTCTGTAAACCGCGAATGTTATTTTGGATAATCTTCATTTAATTTCACTTTGAATCAGCTATCATTATTTATATTCTTACTTTATTAACGTTATTTGAAGAATGTGACATGAAGAAGTATTTCCCTTGAGTTTTGAACTTTATTTCGTATATACTTTAGAAAACGGTAACTGTTGTTAATGGAAACACAATTGTGTGGCATTTTTTCGTGTCAGCTCTCACCCGCCCGTCCAGCTCCTGAGATCCACAGCTGTGACACAGTTTTTGTCACACTTAAAATTTTTACAATACGTATTTTAAATTTGATTTGTCCTGAATTGCCAGTCTAATAGGGGCGATAGACGTACGAACTTGAAGTACGCGGTTTTTTAAGATCGCAAACTTACTCCGCTCGACGTCGGTGATACACGTGAAGCTTACTCACTCTGTGCTGCGATGTCGTCGATAGAAGAAGCATTGTGTTATTTGGGAATTATATCGTATTACATTTTAAAAACTAAAAAAAGACGAACTCGAAAAGTGTGGGTAAAGAAGGCTTACGAAAAGAGAGCGTTTATGACATTTGAATATTGGGTACGTTCCGAAATACAACGCAGTGTACTGTCCAATGCAAATGACGTCATCATTTGACACTTTATTGTACTAGCGTGCCGCCGCCATATTGTGTCGGATATCCGGCCATAATAAAACAATTTTTAATTGTGTGTTTGCCGAATGAAGCATGCCAGAATTTGTTTCTATTTATTCAAATACAAAAAAAATTATAGAATAATTGATGGTATATCCTTTAGGAGGATATAATGATTTTTGGAGCACAAAATGACAAAATAATCGCCAACACTTTTCCAAATAGCGCAAAAGTATGACGTCATATACTGTCCAATGTTTTGGAACGAATCACCAGTATAGCGTCGATTCATGACGTCATTTACATTGGACAGTACACTGCGTTGTATTTCGGAACATACCCTTCGTAAACTTTAGTTCAGTTAAAAAAAATTGTTATTTACGGTACCCAGCCCTTAATGAATTAATTTTTTTCTTGACGTTATCAATTGTGCCATCTCTTAACACTTTACGTATAAATTCTAATAAATTATTGTATGCTTGAAACTTCATATTTTTGTCTCTGTAATCGTTCTAATTTTCCAAAGACAAGGGTTATTTCGGAAAGATTCTATAAATTCGGTTAGCAGTTCATGTGAATAAATTCGGAAATCACTCATATTGAGAAATTTCATCAAGAATACAACATTTATCGAAATGTTACTACATCTTCCTAACTCCAAGTGACCTACGTAATCATTTCCTAAAGTTGTATTTTTTAATTAAACGAAGCTGCCTGACGATTACTGGGTTGTCAGGTTTTGATGTTTTGATGTTAATCAAAAATAGTGTTGTGACTAAATGATTGAACGGAAAACAAAATGACTAACTGATAAAGAAGGCGACTGAATGGTAATTTTTTTTAACTGAAGGTTTTAAAAATTACGTCTAGATTTAATTAAGGTACATCTATGTTGTCAGTTCATCAGGCGAAAATTATCCATACTGTATGTCGTCATGGGGATTTCATAAAAAAAAACTATGCTTAAGTATTACATTTTTTTATTCATCGTCGTCAGATATAGGGTATGTTCCGAAATACAACTCAGTACACTGGCAAATGCAAACGACGTCATCAATTGACACTATATTGTACTGGCGTGCCGCCGCCATATTGCGCCGTATATCCGGCCACAATAAAAAAAATTAATTTTGTGTGCGCTGAATGAAGCATGCCAGAATTTGTTTTTATTTATTCAAATACAAAAAATTATAGAATAATTGTTGGTATCTTCATTAGGAAGATATAATGATTTTTGGAGCACAAAATGACAAAATAATCGCCAACACCTTTCCAATATGGCGTAAATGTATGACGTCATATACTGTCCTATGTTTTGGAATGAATCACCAGTATAGCGTCGATTCATGACATCATTCGCATTCGACAGTGTACTGGGTTGTGTTTCGGAACATACCCATAATATCATCACTGTCACTGTCACAGTCAGTAACATTTATTATAAACTTGTCTGAGACACGATCGATCATGTGGTCGAGATTAAACATTTTGTCTTTTTCTTTTATTATGTGAGTCACGCAACTATTCCATTTTTCCGCACTTACTTCATTTAGTCCTTTTAGAAAAGTTTTTTTACTTCTTTTATTTTGAAGGTCTTGTTGTTTCTTGGAACATCCTCTTTGGCCTGCGCCCAAATCAGCTCAATGGGATTGAGCTCACAATAGTAAGGGGTCAAACATAAAACAGTGACTCCACACTCCGCTGCCATCTCGTCCACGGCATACTTGTCGCAGTGTTCATGTTTGTGCTGCCGTACAATGTCTATAAGAGTAGCTTTTACCATTTGTGCCTCGAATGGGATATTTTTGCTCACCATCCACTCTTGTATTCTTGGTTTAATTGTAGGCTGCGATTCTAACTTTCTGGAGTGATAGGGGGGTCATTATCCATCACAAAAATCAAAACCCTACTCAACCTAAACCACTCCTCAAAACACTCAGCATTCATCTCTTGATGGTAATTTTTCTTTTTTAGCCTCAA
Organism: Parnassius apollo; assembly: GCA_907164705.1. Taxonomy (NCBI): domain Eukaryota; kingdom Metazoa; phylum Arthropoda; class Insecta; order Lepidoptera; family Papilionidae; genus Parnassius; species Parnassius apollo. The sequence continues at coordinate 621,846 of CAJQZP010000095.1, read as the reverse complement.
ACACAAGTAAGCTATCTTCTAAAAATCCTTCCCCGCCTATATGGCTAATAATGAGCCGTTTGCCTTTTCCTGAAGGCCCTTTTAAACCGGTGGTCAACCCTTCTAAGAATGCCTGCCGGGACGATTGTACAGTCTGGTCAATACATTGCTTCTTCGGTTTATGACCTTCGAGAAAATGAAAAATATCAATTACTCATTAAATTCACCGGTGGCATGCAATACCTACACTATAATAGATAAATAAAACAGAGAAAATTTTAATTAACTTCGTTGATCCAGGTTTCATCTTGGTAATAAATGTACCTTCCTTCCCTGCGATAATCTTTAATTTTTTGAAGGTATCGCTGGCGCCACAAAACAATATCGCGTTTATCTATTAGCACGCTTTTTCTTGATTTTGTGGCGTATTTGAAATTTAAGTGTTTTCAAATTTTCCTCAAGATACTCCAAGAGAAGTTCGATAAATCTGGGTCATCATTAACAACCTTAAGAATCTGTAATTTAAACAGATTATGAGTAAGAAAGTCTACGCAATAGAAAAAAGTCAAATAGAACCTCAAAAAAAAAAACGCTAGTTGTGTCTGAGTGTGTAAATATGCAGCTTTGATTTGTGTGATAGTGACGCTACAGTCGTCGTCACGCACACTGTATCTATAACAAGCTTTGCGCACACATAGCGCCGCGCGCAAAGATGTAAAAAAAATAACACTAAAGTTAAGTTAGTGTAAAAAATTGGTGTACTTTTCGCCGTATAGCCGCTAAGTGTAATCGTCTAATTTATTCTTGAAATTATGTTCCGGTCCAAGTTTTTCAGGAGACTTAAATTGCTCGTTTTATTTGTATTTTTTTAATACACTGAACCATGTGGTCATACCGATTCCCGAAATTTTAGCTGTCTTAGAAACACATATTTTTCCGGTACTTCAGTAGGTAATACTGAAGCAGTTTCCTGCTCAAATACGTATTTGTGGACATTGCGTACCATAAGCTTTTCGGTAACGCTAAGAAAAGTCCATGATCTCTTCTTTTTTGGGGAAAAAGAGCTTTTACTTGACGTGCTTGGTTGAGGTTCCATATCGTTTGTACGAAACAATATAAAAACCCAATAACTCAACAATAAAAAACAACACAAACACAATGTAACAAAAAGCCTAACAAGAATCTAAAGGAAAGCAACAGGAGAACAGCGCGCAGAGAAAATATTCGAGCGATCAGACCAGAGGTTAGAAGCCGAATGAACGACAAGACAAATGACACACAAAATGGCGACCGACACGTCGGGCGCAGGGTGCGTTCCGAAAGTCAGAGCGCCCTCTCGAGTCACAATAGTATTAAATTATTATTCTTACTAACAATGTTTTTTCTGTTTATTTCAATGATATAATATTCGTCAACAAGTTTCACAATATCAATCAAGATAGGTTAATTTAGTTTTAGTCATAATCATAGAGTCATCGTATACTAACTGACTGACTGAACGCATCACTATTACAATGAACCTGGCAACATTATTTCACAAAGTGACATTAGCATCTGTCAGGCAGCTTCGTTTAATTAAAAATACTAAAATCATATTTATCATCGATGACGAAACATCAAGCAAGCTCCATATCGTTACGCATTTGTTTATTATATGAAACATGTCTGCAGCGAGTTCGTACCTACTGCATCCGGACGAGTACCTGCCGGCGGCGGCGAGCGACGACACGTTGCGTGCACGCGGTCTGCGGGAACCCGACGCCGCCAGCCTCATCACCATGCTCGGTACGCGTCACACTGATGCATCCCAACTCTCGCACCCGATAAAGTAGTATTTAGAATAGTGTGTTCACTTTCAGCAGAGGAGCGGCACTCGCTGCTGGGCGGCGCGGGCTCGTGCAGCGACCTGTCGGCCAACCTGTGCGAAATCGAGGACTCTGAGGCGGAGGAGGCGGAGGGCGCGGGGAGTGCGGGGGGCGCGGCGCGGCACACGGAGGTGTGACGGCGGCGCGCGCGCGGCTTCTAGCGCGACCTACACCATTCCACTGTGAATGTGATATCTCTGTAAATGAAAAGTGCCGTGTATGAGTATTAATGTGTATGTGTATGTGTGTGTGTATATCACTACAAATTAAAGCTGTAATAAAAAGTGTTATACATTTTATTTTATAAGCTTCATGAATGCCGAAATTGTGGTTGTATATAGTATTATTTAGTTAATGGTGTAACATAATTATGTAAAAATCTACAATTTGTTATGAAGTTTTTAAATGGCGCACATGGACGCCAAACCTGAAAATGTTCTCTATTGCATTTGTATCGTGCGATAAGTTGCGGTGATGTAACTCTTGCCACAATGTGGCAGTTGAATCGTGTACCTTTACTAAATAGAATATTCTTAATTTGCTTTAACCTGGCGCGATTCTACGCGTCTGTACAACTATCTATATGTGTATATCTGAATACTACTAGGCTGTGGCGCTTCCCGCGAATGTTTTTATAGACCAAAAAATCCCTTTCGAAAGCACGGTATTTAAATTTAGAAGATAATCGATCCATCAGCTCGCATGAGGCGCCACGCTGTTAGTATAAAATTACAATGGTGCTCCAACTGTAGTTTCATATCATAAATTTAATGTATGCATTTATAAAACATTCTCCTGTTAGGCTAGTAACTGATGTTAAGTAAATCTATTTTTATATGTGTAAAGTTATGCGCGCTCCGCGGCCGCAGACTGCCGGTGACGCTCGTCACCTCTGGCCGCGGTGTTGTACCATTTCATAAATTATTGAACGATTGTTAAATAAGTTTTGACACGACTAATAATAAACATTGAGTTGTGTTTCTTGTTTTATTTTACCCCCTCAGTAGTCGGCGTTAACTAGATTATGAGTCACAAGGGAATTTTCCGGAGTATTGAGTGAAACGACCTATATACATCCCAGGTACAGTATTTTGCGCTTTTATCTCTCTTTTGGATCTTAGTGTTAGATCATTATCTTTATCACCGTTACAGACCTTCACAAGTCGACTGCTAAACATAGGCCTCCCACAAGGAATGCCACAAAGCACGGTTCTGAGCAACCTGCGTACATCGACTTCCGGCATGTCTTACCAGGTCATCACTCCGTCTAGTGGGGAGCCGCTACACACTTCGCCTACCGGTACGAGGCTGCCACTCGAGCACTTTTCCTACCCATCCATTATTGGTTTTTCGAGCTGTATGTCCGGCCCATTGCCACTTCAGCCAGGCCTCTGTTACTATTGCTTGTTAAGATTTAAAACATATACATTAGTTTTAAATAAACAATATAAGAAAAAAAAAATAATAGCAGTTTTATTTTATAGTTTACAATAACGTGACAATCAACAAGTAATCATTGCTAAGATACGTCATTTTTAATATTTCGTATATTTTCTTAACGTTGCTACCTGGGCTTTGAGTATTAAACCAATTGGAGAGTCCATTCACGTTAATTCGTAAACAAAAAAGTCTATCGATATCAGGGGGGCGCAGTAAAAACACACTACTGTATACTTCTTATCTATATCATAGTTCGCATAAGTTCAGCGTTAGTGAAAGTGATTTTTAGTATTTTTTCATTCATTACAGCCCTTCACAAGTCCGCTGCTGAACATAGACCTCCGCCAAGGGGTGCCACAAAGCACGATTCCTTCAGTTTAATTTTCCTTCATGTATAGTCTGTTCGCTTAGATACGGTTGTTTTTGTGCCGCGCCCACTCAGCTCGTGCCGCATTTTGTCAAAGGTGTGACATTAAAGTTCGTAGTGTAAAGCACCCGAAACGTTGGGAATCAAAAGTCAAAATTTAACGCGATGAAATTCGTAAAATTAGTTTCATTTCATGTGTATTGTTCGCGTAAATATAAGAAGTCATAATTGTAAACTTGTCGAAATCCATACTTCCATACTTTATAATATTATAAATGCGAAAGTGTGTTTGTTTGTCCTCCTTTCACGTCGCAACAGAGCGTCGGCATGACATGATTTTGTATGGGGATAGTTCGGTGGCTGTAGAGTGACATAGGTTACTTTTTTCCGCGGAAAAACATGTCATTCCCGTGGTAAAATCGAATATGTTCTTATATGTGGTTATGTATGAATCGGTATAACAATAAGAAAAATTGTGCAAAATTATAAGAAAAATATTTTTTGAGAGTTCTTATTAACTAACGTATACATAGTTTAAATTGATTCCGCTAGATGTTACTAAGTTTTAAAACGCGGTAACGAAATGTTTCCTGACATGTACTTAACTCCCGCTGTTGAGCCGCGCGTCAACGTATAGTGCATACGGTACCTATACGCTTAAATTGTTTCTATTTCGTAGCTTATTCGACTACCTGCTTTCGATTTCGGTTGTTTGTTATTTGCTTTGGGATTTGGTTAAGGTTGAATGGATTTATATTGGCTTTCATTTTCGGATTTGTGTATTTTCTTGTATCGGTTTTGTTGATTTGGTTGGTATTCCTTTATACATATTTAGACTCTGGCTTTGATTTTGGATTTTGTTTATTTGGAATCGTGAATTGGTTTTCGTTGTTTTAGGTTGTTTAACAATATTTCAAAGGAATATTAATAGTATAGATAGTGTATACGGTACCTATACACTTATTTCTTCTTTCGATTTGTTTTGTGATTTGGTTTAAGTTGATTCGATTTTTTTTGCTATCGTTTTCGGATTCGTGTTGTGTCTTGAATTAGTTTTGTTGTTTTGATTTAAAAAAATATTTAAAGGGAATATTTATTCCTTTTAGATATTTTGGATTTGATTTAAAAAAAATATTTAAAAGGAAATTTAATTCCTTTTAGGTATTTTAAAGTTTTCTTATAAATAGGTTTTTTGTTACTTCAAAATGCCTCGCAAATGTAAGTCCAGCCTTTCAAGAGTATCTTCTCAAATACAAGCGAAAAGATTAGCTCGATCGCTAGAATCTTTAGAAGATGCTGAACTGAGAAGGCAAGAACAAGTAGAGCGTCAGGCTGCTTTTAGAGCATCTGAGAAACCTTCTCAACGTCAGTAAAGGCGTCTTGAACAGACAGAGCGTCAGGCTGCTTTAAGAGCTTCCGAAACACCTTCTCAAAGTCAGGAAAGGCGTTTTGAACAGGCAGAGCGTCAAGCTACTTTAAGAGCTTCTGAAACATCTCAAAGTCAGCGAAGGCGTCTTGAACAGGCAGAGCGTCAAGCTACTTTAAGAGCTACAGAAACACCTGATCAAAGTCAGCAAAGACGTCTTGAACAGGCAGAGCGTCAATCTACTTTAAGAGCTACTGAAACACCTGCTCAAAGTCAGCAAAGGCTATTCGAACAAGCGGAACGTCAGGCCGCCTTAAGAGCCGCGGAAACACCTGATGAAACTCAACACAGACTCATTGAGCAAGCTGAACGTCAATCTAATATAAGGGCATCTGAAACACCAGAACAGACACAGGCGCGAAGAGATGCAAATGCACAGCTCCAAGAATTTTCAAAGAAACAATTGGTCGGTTTTTAATAATGCAGCATTCAATTATGATCCGTTGATTGATTATAAAAATCACAGGTTAGTTATTATCGGACTGATGGACAAGGCGTGTCGATTTTGCAGCGCTTTAAAATGGAAAGATGAGACCGCAGGCATGTGCTGTGTCAATGGCAAAGTGTCTCTTCCGTTACTTGGGGAACCAGAAGAACCTTTGAAAACTCTCTTTTTATATGATGCTAATGAGTCACGGCGCTTTTTAAACAGGATCCGGAAACATAACTCATGCTTTCAAATGACGTCCTTCGGAGTTGACCGGGAAATAATAATGCCGGGATTTTCGCCTACATTTACGGTGCAAGGGCAAATTTATCATAGAATAGGTTCACTTTTTCCAGCTGAAAACGAACAGCATAAATTTTTACAAGTATATTTTATGGGTGACGAAGAAATTGATGTAGACCATCGCTGCCAATTTATCCAGGGAGTTGAGAGAGACACAGTGTTCAAAATTTAAAGATTCTTGCATGAACGTAACATTTTAGTCAAAACATTTAAAACTGCTTTAGAAAACCTACCTGAAGAGGATTATAAAGTCGTCATTCACGCAGATCGGACCCCTCGAGGAGAGCATGAAAGGCGCTACAATGCACCTTTTGATAAACGAAATAGCTGCCGTAATTAGTGGTGATTAATTTTCTTCGCGAGACATTGTCTTGCGAGCACGTGATGATACGTTGCAACGGGTAGCCGATACACACAAGTTTTATGACGCTCTGCAATACTCATTGATTTATTGCAAAGGACAAGAGGGTTATCATTTTCAAATTCTACTCAAAAACTCGGTCACAAAGGAGCCTACTCCGAACAAAAAATATCATGTATGGATTTTTATGCGTATCATATGATGTTGCGAGAAAATGATTTTAACCTCTTAGCCCGGTGTAGATAATTACTTCATCAATTTTTGGTAGACTTGTACGTGAAGGTAGATAGTGAACGTCTCCGTTATATATCTTTATATCAAAAAAAGCTGCGCGTTGAGAATTATATACATTTACAAGATGCAGTTTCTAGCGACGCCAATGTAAACCCCAGAGATTTAGGTAAAATGGTAATTCTGCCCTCAACATTCGTTAACAGTCCCCGCTACCTACATGAGTACACACAAGATGCATTCGCCTATGTACGAACTTACGGAAGACCCGATCTTTTTGTTACTTTTACTTGCAATCCCACATGGAAAGAAATAACTGAGGAGCTAATGCCGGGCCAAAAAAGTACTGACAGACTAAAGTGCAGTGCAGTGCTTCATGTATTGCCATGCCGCATGCCCACATTCTAATATGGCTTAAAGAGAAGTTGCGGCCCAGCGAAATAGACGACATGATAAGCGCCGAGATAATCCGGATCCTGAGCAAGATAAAGAATTGTATGATACCATCGTCCGAAATATGATTCACGGTCCATGTGGAGCATGAAATTTAATATCGCCATGTATGAAAGAAGGAAAATGTACAAAGAAATTCCCTAAACAGCTATTAAAAGAAACTGTGCACAATGACAATGGCTACCCTTTATACAGACGCAAAGCTCCCGAAGATGGTGGCAGGAAAGTTACAATCAAATCTCGCTCTGGAGCGTTCGAAACCTTAGATTACAGCTGGATTGTCCCGATTTCGCCCATTCTATGTAAAATGTTTAATGTCCACATTAATGTAGAAGCATGTAGCTCTGTTCGCGCAATCAAGTATATCTGTAAGTACATAAATAACGGAAGCGACCAAGCAATATTTAATCTCAGGAATGAAGGTGAGACAAATCCCGTTAATGAAGTACAGACCTTTCAAGCAGGGCGTTATGTCAGCAGTAACGAGGCAGCGTGGCGTCTCCTTGGCTTCCCTTTACACGAAAGGCACCCAACAATTACTCACCTTGCTGTGCACTTAGAAAATGGAGAGCGTGTATATTTCACCGAAAGAAATTTCCAAGAAAGAATTGCATCACCGCCAAAAACTACACTAACAGCCTTCTTTCAACTTTGTCAAAAGGGTCGGCCCTTTGCAAAAACGTTGTTATATTCTGAAGTCCCCCGCTATTATATTTGAAACACATCTAGGAAGGAGTGGAAACGCCGTATTCAAGACGCGCCTGTTGCAAATTGGCCCGGTGTAAAGTCATCAGATGCCCTTGGTCGTGTGTATATCGTCCATGTAACTAATTTTGAATGTTTCTGTTTACGATTGCTGCTGCACCATGTTCTGGATCCTACAGGATATAAAGTCCTTAAAACTGTCAACGGTCAAGAAATAGAGAAGCATGTGAAGCTCTGCATCTTTTAGAAAACGATAATCACTGGGATGAAACCATGGAGGAAGCTGCGCAGAGTAGTTACGTTGTACCAGTTCTGGCGCACTGAGTCAGAAGTGGTACAAGTACGACGTTCGTCGACTCACGATCCTAAAAAAAAAAGTGCGTAGGATGCACGGTTCCGGAGATGTGCAGATCAATTAACTCTTATCTAATTGATATCCGGTGAAGGCCTCCACCGTCATTAGCGCTCCATTGTTCTTATCTACTTATCTATTGTTCATTGAATACCGCCATTATCTATTCTTCCTCAGCGTGTGCTATTGTTCTCCTTTGTTCCTATCTACACTAATCTGACTCATCAATAAAATACATTACCTAATTTTGTTACAATTTTTATTTACAAAATACAAAATCTTATTACTTATTATCTATAAAATAGGAGCGAAACATCTCATCCACTAAAATATCGTTGTGCAATGTGTTCCCTGTAAATATACTCGTAAAACTATGCATTGAACATCCCTGAAACTTATATAGCAAATACATTAAGCAATATTCGCCACAAACTGAAGTCCACTCATTCTGAATCCTATCAACATTCCAGTTCCATCTTTTACAATTTCTTTTAAAAAACTCTAGATGATATCGTACAGGTGCTCGTCCGAATAAATAAAAATATTGACCGACGTCATTCGTATCGATATATAAAGCTACCCAATGTGACCCTGGTTTATCATCTGTATCCAAATTGCATATTATATACGTTGGTACGTGGGTGTACATGGGTAGTTTATTGGCAGCATAAACATTATTTTCTAGAGTGGCGTGAATCTTTTTCAGATGTTGTTGTACATCTAGTGTATCCATAATATTACTGCTATTAGTAGATTATTACAGTACCAATCTACTCAATGACTAATGTAGGAATGATCAATTATAGTGATTTCTAAATATTAAATTGCATTCTTTGTGTTATACAAAACGTATTTGAGTCATCAATACACTGAACAAGACACGACAGGAAGGACGAAGGAATGTTGAGATAAACAACAGAATGTGAGATAAGCTTGTTGACGCATAAAGTTACTATCAATTCTACTGCAGAAATTCTTTAGATTAGAATTATTACTCACGGAGTTAGTGTATGGTCGTTTGACCGCAGTGGATCTATCAATACTACATTTGTGTTACTTCAACGCATCAAAGGCCATATATGTAAGTGTTTATTCTATTGACAAACTTATTTTTCTTTCTGTTATTTTTTTACGTGTGTATGATTTAGTGTTAACAAATTATATTTAAATATTGTGTGTGTATATTAAGCCGTGGTAGCTCAGATGGTTAGCGCAAGCTGTAAATTTCACAGTACCCGGGTTCGATTCCCGCCGGCACCAATTAAATTGTTAATTGCAATTTTAAGTGTTTATTCTGTTGACAAACTTACTTTTCTTTCTGTTATTTTCTTACGTATGTATGATTTAGTGTTAACAAATTATATTTAAATATTGTGTGTGTACCGCATCTACGAATACTAGAGTAGTTAAAAAATACTTTTTTAACAATGACAGTCATTAGTTGATCATTAGTGAATGTGATTCTGTTTACTTAAATTACAGGAAGACAAGAGCAGAAGGAAGAAATGGGATGATGGGAAGTAATGAAGCATTGTTATGTGAAGTTTGTTGGATTTCACTCCAACGGGGACGAGGTGGTGTGCGTCGCCTTGGGGGGACGCCCTAACTCTCGTTTGCACGGGTGCGCAGCTGTGTAGAATTGCAGCCCTGAAAAGGGTTGGCAGGGGTCGCGACAAGCACGCTTCTACAATGATCCCCTTTAATTAAAAAATATCCCATTTCCATTTGGAATAAACAGGCTATTTTCAGGGTTTCCTATACGCTGCGTTTCAAAACATTTAAATAGGCTGAAGAATCAATTTTGCTCAGTTTCCTTTTAATGGCTGCATCTCTGACGAATCTATAAAACTCTATAAAATAGCGGGTAACAGCTAGTTCTAAAATATTTTCAAGAAGAATAATATTGGTGTCAAGGGTAATAATAAAACTATTTAATCTATTGATATACATACAGCAAGACATTACCTCCCACAAGTCCAAGGTTGGTACAGCAGTATCGGCTAACCTTGACTGCCTCTTTGGTTGTAGTGGTGTGACTGCTGATCATGAGGTCCGGGGTTCGAATCCCGGGTTGGGCCAAAAATTTATTACTGAGTTTTTCCGTCAAGAAATTCTCAGTAGTTGTACGGAGTCAGGAAGTTGGCGGTGTCTCACTCCCGTGCCTCGGAAAGCACGTAAAGCCGTTGGTCCTGCGCCTGATCTCTCTCCGGTCGTGTCGGTTTACCGTCCCATCGGATTATGAGAGTGTGTCTTGCACATACACTTGGGCACTATAATCCTGTCCTGCGCCGATGGCTAGCCTCCGTTGAGGCAAGCTTCAGTGCTGAGGGCACTTACAAGTTCTAAGTGAACGGCCTTAGTGGCGAGGCACACGAAAACGCACAGATAGACCTTATGTGAACGCGCGTTACGAAGGTTGGAGGACTTGACAAGGAAGGGGCCAGCAAAGTCGGTTCCGACTCCAGCGAATGGTCAGATGGCCGTGACGCGGTCGGGTGGTAAGTCACCCATCATAGGCTAGGATATGGTGGCCTTCAGTTTATAACAGGGTATGCACTTAGAAATGATGCTCCGAATGGTGCGTCGGCCAGCCAAAATCCAAAACTCCCGCTGTAAAATAGCCGAAAGAGCGTTACACCCAGCGTGGGCATTCTGAACCTGGTGGTGAGTTACCAGCAACCGAACAAAGGCGCCGTCCTTAGGGAGCAGTAACGGGTGTCGAGCCCCGTACGGCAGTTGAGAATTTTTCAAACGTTCGCCAACGCGCAGCATCCCAGCGTCGTCCAGGAAGAGGTTCAGGTGGGCCAGAGTGCCCTTGACAACGGAGCCCCGCTTCAGGATTTCAATCACGGGCTCAAAATGCTCCGCTTGGACCATAAGGGTCCAATGCATCAAGACTTCGCGACGCTCGCTAGGGGACAAAACGGAATCAGAGATTCGGTTGGACGGGTCTCCCGAATTGCGGACAAATCGACGTAACCAAGCAGTTACTCCTAAGAGCTTATCGAGAGAGCTGTACCGTTCTAGCAGGAAGAAATCCCGAGTGGGCTTATCCTTGCCCACTCCTACTCGGGCTCGTAGGCCAGGCAATTCAGTCGGTTTGGAGTATTTATTCTGGGGCCAGAATGACTGAGAGTCAGTCAACCAACTGGGACCCCACCACAGCGGGTGGTCAACCAAAGAGGGGGCTTCGCAGCCACGAGAAGCGCAGTCTGCGGGATTCAACTCCCCTGGGACATGTCTCCAGTTTAGAGACGTGCCAGAATTCTGGATTTGAGACACGCGGTTCGCCACAAAGACCTCAAGATTGTTAGGTGCAGCTCTAAGCCAACAAAGTACTATCTCACTGTCCGACCAAGCGTAGACGTCCGTAATGTCAAGTACAGACTTCAAAGACGAGTGAACATGGTTGAGGAGTCGCGTGAGAAGAGCGGCTCCGGACAATTCCAATTTAGGGATAGTTAAGCGGGACCTAATCGGAGCAACCTTGCTTTTAGCAAGTACGAGATGGACGGAAGTATGGCCAGAAGAGCTCATCATCATCATCATCATTACAGCCCTTCACAAGTCCACTGCTGAACATAGGCCTCCCCCAAGTAATGCCACAAAGCACGGTCCTGAGCCACCTGCATCCATCGACTTCCTGCATGTCTTACCAGGTCGTCACTCCATCTAGTGGGGGTCGCCCTACACTACGCCTACCGGTAAGAGGCTGCCACTCGAGAACCTTTCTTCCCCATCGGTTATCGGTTCTTCGAGCTATATGGCCGGCCCATTGCCACTTCAGCTTACTAATCCGTTGGGCTATGTCGGTCACTCTGGTTTTACTGCGGATATCCATCAACTATGGCAAATATCCCCCCATGAGCAACGACGCAAATAAACGGCCCCCAGTCCCCCGGCGGCCCCGCTATTCCTGGCTACAGTGGCGACCATAGTAACGGCGGGGCAGGGGGTGCTAAGAATCTCCGGTGGAGGTTCGGTTGCCACCTACGACGACTTGACCTGGCAACGTATAACGCACATACCCTGAGGACTGACGAGAAGATACTGGAGCTGGAAGAAGAGGTAGACAAGTTGCGCTGGCATATTATTGGATTATCTGAAGTCCGAAGAGAGGGGGAGGACACGGTAATCCTCGATTCCGGCAACTTGTTCTATCACCGGGAGGGCGACCATCTGTCCCAAGGAGGTGTCGGATTTATCGTCCACAAGTCTCTCGTCAACAACGTTGTAAAGATTGGGAGTGTGTCGACGAGGGTCGCGTACCTGATACTCAGAATCACCAAACGGTATTCGCTGAAGGTCATACAGGTCTACGCACCAACCTCGGCACATCCCGATGAGGAGGTGGAGGAAATGTATGAGGATATTTCTAGAGCTATGCATTCCTCCAAAACCCACTACACGGTGTTGATGGGAGACTTCAACGCAAAACTAGGCACAAGAGAAGGCGGTGAGCTGAAGTTAGGGAGTTTTGGAGTAGGGCAACGGAACCGTAGGGGCCAGCAGCTGGCTGACTTTATGGAGAAAGAGGGACTCTTTATGATGAACTCTTTCTTCCAGAAGCGGCCCCACAGGAAGTGGACCTGGTCGAGCCCCGACGATTCGACAAAAAATGAGATTGGCTTCATTATGACGACCAGACGCCAACTGTTCAGTGATGTCTCAGTGATCGCAAGGGTGAAAACCGGCTGCGATCACCGAATGTTTAGAGTCACACTGAACCTAAACGTTAAGTTGGAGAGGTCTCGTCTAATGAAGTCAACGCTCCGTCCCCGTCGTGCTCTGATCCAGAATCCCGAATCTTTTCAGCTCGAGTTACGTAACCGCTTTCAGTGCCTAGAACATTGCAATGCAGTGGACGATATGAATGACAAGCTCGTGGAAACTGTCCATGCGGTCGGAGCTAAGTTCTGCAAGACCCGCCGCAGAAGAACACAAAAACTCTCCGATCACACTCTTAATCTCATGGCTGTTAGACGGGAGATGAGGCTGCAATCGTCAACAGATTTGACAGCATACAGGCAACTGAACAAATGCATGCGGCGAGACTTACGCAACTTTAATACTGCTCGTATTAAAGAAGCGATGGAGCGGAACCAGGGCTCCAAAGTCTTTGCCAGAGATCTGTCTGCCAGAAAGAGCCAACTGTCAAAGCTGAAGACTGAGTGTGGCAGCATCGTTTCCGAGACACCTGAGATTTTGAGTGAGATTGAGAGGTTCTATGGGCAGCTGTACACATCATCGTTGGAGCCACACGCAAGTGTGAGTAACGATCCAAGAGCAAGTCTTACCCGACACTATTCCGATGATATCCCGGACGTCAGTCTGAGCGAGATTAGAATGGCTCTCCAGCACCTTAAAAACGGCAGGGCCCCAGGCGAGGATGGAATTATAGCGGAGCTTCTGAAAGTGGGTGGAACACCGGTACTTGAAGTCCTTCAGAAGCTCTTCAATTCCGTCCTCCATGGTGGCACTACTCCGGAGGCGTGGAGCAGAAGTGCGGTGGTCTTGTTCTTTAAGAAAGGTGACAACGCTCTCTTGAAGAACTACAGACCGATTTCCCTTCTGAGCCGCGTCTACGTGCTGTTTTCGAGAGTCATTACGAATCGTCCCGCACGCAGACTCGACGACTTCCAGCCTCCCGAACAAGCCGGTTTCCGAAAAGGTTTCAGTACCATAGACCACATACATACCCTGCGGCAGATTGTACAGAAGACCGAGGAGTACAATCTGCCACTTTGCCTGGCGTATGTGGACTATGAGAAAGCCTTTGATTCCTTTGAAATTTGGGCGGTGCTACAGTCCCTTCAGCGGTGACAAGTTGACTGTCGGTATATCGAAGTGCTGAAGTGTTTGTACAGTAGGGCTACGATGGCTATCCGAGTACAGAACCAGAGTTCGAAGCGTATCCAACTACAGAGAGGTGTAAGACAGGGTGACGTTATATCCCCGAAACTCTTCACCGCTGCTTCAAACCCCCCTTCAAACCCAGGGGCACGGTGGCAGGCAGGGGAGCGCCGAGCGTCGCCCGACTGAGGCTGAGCGCCCCTGCCCGTGGGAGTTGAGGGCCCGGCAGAGCCCTGAGAGGAAGCGCCGTTCGCACCCAGGCACAAAACGGCATGGTGGCAGCGGCGAAGCTAAAGCTCCAAGCTAGGGCAAGCCCAAGATATAAATTGATAAAAATATAGATTGTTGTTTTTAGCAGTTTTATAAAAATACACCAATCTTGATCTGTCTCCACGCTTCAGTTTCATATTCAGTGCTGTCAAGGACGTGTTTAACAAAGCACACAGAAGGCATACCACTGCTAGATAGATTGTATTACATATCAGCAATTGCATAGCTTCAGTGGCTTTGAAGAAAGCCGTTTGGGTTTGTTTAAGCGAAAGAAAAAAAATATTTACATCCAATACAATACATGAACAAAAGTAAAACACGAACAAAGTACAAATAAACTATGTACAAAATTAAAAAAAAAAACAAATTATTTACATTCTAATGGATAAGAGATAAGATAAGATAAGTGGAATCGTCTCGCTTTCTTATGGAAAGATTTAATTACGTCCACGTAAAATGTTGGTGAACGTTTTAATTGTACCAATAACTGTTTTTAATTGCGATAATTGATAAGTCTGAAATACACTCTTAACCTTGTGTATTATCTCAACAAAGTTTAAAGATTTCCTCTCCGATTCACTATCGCTAAGGCAATACGAGGTCATCGGTCGACATGTGTCGAACAGTGGAGTGCGCGGGAAATTTGAAATAGCTTGAAACATTTTACGAGTTATTTTATTAGATGATATTATTGATTGATTCAGGTTTAATAAGGCAAACCCGGCTTTTCGGCTTTAATGGAAGCTTTGCCACTGCATGGTGGTTGCCCTGGCAGTGCGGACAATGCCGCTGGTGCGGGCAGTCTCGTTGGAGGTGCCTTTCCAAGCACGAGTAGTACCAGCGGCGCTCCTTGGCGATGGTTCGCCTCGTCGGGACCGGCTTTCCCAGTAACTTCGGGCACAACGTCACCCGGTGATCGGATGCTCGACAATAGGAGCAGGGGGGCGCTTCCCTGGCCACTAGGCCGCTATAAGATGGTAGGGGGCGGCGCCCTCCCGCGGGAGCTCCGCTCGGTCTTAGGGGGGTGGGTGACGACTTGCCCGGTGGATTCCGCCTCTCCCTGGGCACGGCTCGATTGGCAACCCGTAGATCGTCGACGGTGCCCGCTGCGTTCTCGATTTGCCGGTACTGCTCCTCCAAGAACCGCAGCAGGTCCCTGAAGGGAGGAATATAGGAGGCGCCATCCCTGCCGTATCTCTCCTTAAAATGGATCCAAAGATCGAGAGGCAGGTGGGACAGCACGATGTGGAGCAACAAGAAGGACCATTCGTCCACCGGTAAATCCAGCCGCCTCAAAGAATTACAGGCTACCACGACTGGATTTACGATGCCCGGACGTAGTCTGGCCCGGGCCCTAAGCAGCGGGAGGTTTAGAAGCTGCCTAAAGTATTCGTCTTAAATTCGCCGGATGTTGGCGTACCTTCCTGCAAGGAGCTCCCGGGCGGTCTGGTTGGCGTCGTCCGACAATTTCAAATGGCCGACGACACCCAGGGCCTCCCCCTCCAGTGAGGCCAGGAGGTACGCGATCTTCTGGCTTGGTGTCAAGTCCCTCCGGGCGTCCACTAGGCTATCAAAAAGGCCAACAAAGGTCAGCCATAATGATTTCTTATATTTACGCGAACACTACACATTTATTAAAACTATTTTTACGAATTTTATCGCGTTTATTTTACTATTATTTTTAATTCCCGACGTTTCGGGCGCTTTCCAGCACCCATGGTCATGGGGGACTGAGATGACTGACCTCCCGATGTCATTGTTAAACCCGGAGTACCTTCAGCTTTTTTAATTATTGTTTATGGTCAGATCTATGCAAAATGAACTGACTATGTCCTGAGGTCTTGCAGTGGTATGCTTGGGTTTAGTTTAAATTAATTTTTTTTATTGCGCTTTTCAGCACCCGAAACGTCGGGAATTAAAAATAATAGTAAAATAAACGCGATAAAATCCGTAAAAATAGTTTTAATCAAAGGTCAGCCAGTCGGAGAGGACCCCGAAGAACCTTGGCAGGTCCAGAGTTGGGAGTCATCCCAACAGCTTCGGCTGAGTAGGCTGCTTACGAGGGAACTCGAGCAGGCCACTCAGCCGAGCTTCACGCGCTTGATTAGCATACTTGGCCCCCGCCTCGATCAAGTCGTCCGTGAGTGAAAAGAATTGCTCGTAGTCCACGAGGCAGGAGTCTAGGACTCCCTGTTTCGCATCCGAAGCCAAAAGTTCAGTGCAAGCCTCCTCCACTACGGCCCTTCGGGCCATGACCTGCTCGAGCCGCTTCTCTAAACTATGGACCCGATCGGGTCGCCCTATCAAGGTGTGGGCATTCGCGGCCCAGCGCAGCTCCGCCTGCAGGCGAAGCGCCTGTGGCTTGTGCGATGGCATCACTACTAAATAAAAATTACTACTAAATTAAATTAAATACAATTACACTACACTGCAAATACACACTACAGTCGGTCAGCAAAAATACTTCGCGCAGGCGACCGACCCTTCGGCATTTTAATCTACTTACCCGAAATACCTGACGCGTAGGTACTTAACTCTAAATTACACTCCGCTTGCGTGGCCTAACGGGCGTGTTTCTGACCACCGATCCGCTAACAAACCAAAAAAAAAATTATATTACGGCCGGGCGTGATTGGAGGAACAATCAAACACGCTCTGCTACCAGAAAATGTTACAGACCTCAGTTGCCCCGACAAAAGTCGACTGGACTAGGGAGCATCAGTAGCCCAACTCGACGAGCAACCGAGGTACGGGCCCAAATGGCCTATGGATAATTAATTTATAACGGCTGTATAAGCAAACACAAACTTACTGGGTTCCGGAGGTAGTGTCGACCACAAGGTACCGTCAGGGGTAGGTAAATGGTAGGTGTGAGTGGTGTAGGAAAGTGTGTAATGTAACCTGACGTCACCGAGGTAATCGTTCAGCAGAACCACATGCGTTGCTCCGCTCCACAAGGCGCAATCACTACAGTAGGCGTTCACCGCTGTTGGAACTCAAGTCTAACGTCACTTAGCACAAACTATAATCAAACGCGATCTCCACTCGGATCGCAAAGTTTAGCGTTCAACCCGACAAAGCAAAATTCCTTCGTACGATATTAACTACACAAGCCACTCGTCGACGCAAATTAATGGCAATCGAAGATAAAGTAATCACTCAAACTCAAGAAAAGCCTCGTTGTCACGTATACGTACAAAATAAGACAACACAAAGGAGGCAGTCGTAATGCGACGTAACGATTCTTACGTAACTCCCGACCTCTAATCGACACGGCCGTCACGTACAACCGAATATTCTAGACTAATTTCCCGACCTTCCACCGGCACGGCCGTAGCGCACAAAGATTCTTCTAGACTAGCTGGCACCGCCGTAGGCGCAAAGCGAATGCCCCCCCGCGCAACCTGCCAAACCGGTTCCTCGCCCGGGACGAGCGCCTTGCAAGTTTTTTTCTACGATTTGGCGTAAACAAGCAGCGTAAAAGGCTTAATACTCGATCTATTCGATCAGATTTGAAAGTAGAAATAGAATACAAAGATTTACTAGCTATTGAATGTTCGCAGGAAATATAATTATTAAAGTCGATAGGTGTTCTTCTATGGAATAATCGTTAATTTCTATGTCTATGTCAGTCGTATTCAAAACAGTGATGTTAACCTTCTTATTTGGTTTTATTAATGTAATACAATTCGCGACGTAAATAGCCTTGCTTAAGGTGTGATCTAGAATTAAGGCTTCACTATTGTGATAAAGCTCGAGCGAGTAATTTGATATAGCGCATTCGATGACGGCTTCTGAGCATGTCGGAACGATGTACGTCGGCTGATGAAATATAATAGGAACTTGGTAACCGCACAGAGCCATTATCTTAGAGCTATAATCTATATTAGCATTTAAATATTTAAGAAAATCTGTACCAATACCGTAACCGTCGTAATTAAGATTTATATATCGTAACGTTTGTAAGTTTCATCACTTAAAAAAAATAAAAAAGTAGATTGAGCCTAGGGTTTCCCAATATGTAGTCGTATCATTTATACCTTTGATTCTTATTTTGTCCTTAAGAAGTTCATGTTTCATTATTAAACATGAGTATTTTATGCTGCGGTCGCTTGCGCCGGTATCGATAAGAAGTTTGAGACACTTAGGAGAACATATTGTAAATATGGTGACGAAAGCTTGCATGTATTTATGCTTGTTTCAAATATAGAAATAGAATTGGAATAAGATTCATTAAGACTCTGCTTAACCTCTTTGGGTTGCTGAGATCTAGATATATGTAGTAAACGATTCAGTAGGTAGGACTCGGTTGTATCTTTTTGGTCAACTGAATGGCATGAGAACTATCAAGACTCAGCTTCACCTTCGGTTGCTAAAATGTTATAGATTTAGAATTACTCAGTTCCTTAGTAGGAGACTGAGGTGTTATGGATTTAGTATTACTCAGTTCCACTTTGGGTAACTGAGATGTAATAGAACTAGAATTAGAGTTAGGTTTAGCATAAGGATTTTTGAAATTTCGTGGAAATAGTAATAGGTTACACATGAAATTGGCTTACATATGAGATTGGCGTTTTGTAAAGGAGAAATATAAAGTCAATTTTTTTTTTTGGAAAATATATTTAATTAATCAAAGTATGCACCGTTTTTATCTATGCACTTTTTTCATCTCATAGGTAGTTCATTGATCCCTTTACTAAAAGAACCATGGGGCGAGAATCAATAAAGTCTTTGAAGGCGGTTTGGACTGACGCATCGGAGTTGAATTTTTTTCCTTGTAAGAAGTTGTCCAAATTCCAGAAAAAATGGTAATCTGTTGGAGCAAGGTCCGCGAAGTACGGTGGATGTCGCAGATATTCCAATTGTAGCTCCTCTAACTTAGTTGTTGTTTGTTGTGCAGTGTGTGGTCCTGCGTTGTCGTGAAGCAGCAGTGGCCTAGAGCGATTGACCAATCTTGATTGTTTAGCAGCTAGCTCTTCTTTCATCGTTTGTAGTTACTGACAACAGATATCTGTCGTAATCGTTTGGCCAGATTTTAGAAAGCGTTAGTGAACGACACCGGTGCTAGTCCACCAAACACTCACAAGTAACTTTTTTTGTGGCAATTTTCGTTTAGGGCAGGATTTGGCTGGGTCTCCAGGATTCAGCCATTGCAACGAGCGCTTTCGAGTATCGTACAGTATCCACTTTTCATCACAAGTAATGACTCGATTTAAAATTTCTTCATTTTTGTGTCGGTTGAGCAAAGTAACAAAGCAGTCGACGCGTGTTTCCAAGTTCGATTCACTCAATTCATGAGATACCCATCGTTCAAGTTTTTTTACTTTCCCGATTTGCTTCAAGTTGATTAATTCAGTTTTATCACTTACCCCCGAAACCTGCAGCTATCTCTGAAGTGTTTTGTGATGGATCCGCTTCCATAATAGTCTTTAATTCTTCATTTTTCACTTTAGTCTCCCGCCGTCCACGGGGTTGGTTCTGAAGGTCGAAATTTCCAGAATGAAAACGTTGAAACTAAAAACGTACCGTGCTTTCTTTTGCGACACCAGCGCCGTACACATCATTAATCCTTCGAGCTGTTTCTGCAGCACTGGTGCCACGGTACTCCTACTCGTAAATATACCGATATTTCATGTTTTCCATTGTGCGGGAATAAGCGATGCCAAAGAAAAAAATAATAAGGAAAAACAAATGAATGTTTGCAAAACTCAAATGTACCAGCTAAATGAATATATAAATTTGAATTTGGATTACTAAACTAAAGAGAAGATATTTCAGATCAAAGTAGTCAGTACGACAAAGCTCTAATTTCATATGTAAGGATCTAATAGGTATTATTAATTGATGTCGTGTCATAACGTTAGCATGATTTCGGCAGACGCACATCTGAAATCTTATTTAGTTTAAAAAGTTAGAATTAACGATAGCATCGCCATCACATGCCATGTGCATAGGTCAGACAGAGTCAGAACTATAATTAGGAATAAGGTTACGGTTTTCAAAATTAGAGTTATAATTTGAGCTAAGTTTTATATAGTTAAAATTAGTACTTATTAAAGTTTTAATAAACTTTTGACGTTGTTGCGTATTATATTGTCGCTTTCTACATTGATCAATGGTCTGTCCTATGTTTTTGCAATAGTTGCGCATTAATTTATCAGAGTTAAAACTAGATAAATGAGAAATTTGTCTATTATGATTAAAATTAGAATGCTTTTTTTTAAAACATTGAGTAGCAACATGACGCATTTTTTTCATATATTACACTGTTTTATTGAATTTTTCGAACACATTTGGAGATTTTGTAGTTTTTCTTGTTTTATCGCTAATTGAACAGCTTTGAGGTAGGTTTGAGTGTTTCTATATCTATCAATAATGGAAATAGCAGGACTTAACCCCAAAAATTATTTAATGTTAGTTCCTCCATGGTGGCTATTTTACCTGGAAGTACTTCGTGAATTTTGCATTTATAATACATTATTAACACAAGAAAATTTAATAACGTTCTCGAACGACTCTTTACACTTTTGCAAATCTGATAATAAATGTGTCGCGTATTTTTCTCCCCAATAGTAGATTTTTTTAAACTACATGCAACTTGAGCTTTTCCCTCAAGTATTGTGAGATACTGAATTTGCATATAATAGGTTGTTGTTCTGGTATAGCTAACGACATTGCATTATCACAGTTTGTAAGAAAAGCGGGTAGGGATTCCTTCTCCCCATTATAAATTTTATTCATCAAAAACGAAAGTGTAATTTTTTATACATATTGTCTTTATATTTTTCTGCTTTAAAAGTCATAGAATTAAAATAAAAATATAAAATTATATGAAAAATCACAATAAAAACAACGTAAAAGGGTAGTAATAATATAAAAACAGTGTAAAATAAGAAAACAAAACGACTTACAGGAAAATAACAACTTCTATATGTAGCATTTATGCGTAACAATAGCTCGGTGACACGTTACACGGCGGACGGAATCGCTGACACGATGACTCCCTCGTGGGAAATAGTAGGAAAGGAAGATGTAGAAAATTCTTCAAATACATTTTTTGTGGTGAGTTAGACCCAGCTGGTATGGGCTCCTAGTGGAGGCTGATCGTGGTCCAAAATTATGGTAGGCGCAGGCTTGGGCACAGCTAAGGCTTAATGTTGACCTTGTTGATTTCAGGGACCTCAGATTCTGTCTTTTATGATCTTCTATTTGGTTACTTCTGACAACAATTTGTTAGGAGGCCGATACCGTTTGACCAAAAAAGCCCTAAGTAACCCTAAAGGTTTACAAGAAAAGTTCATACACAAAATTGATATTGTTCCTGACTTCCGAACTTTAATACGTCTCGGAATCTATGTTAGTTTTCCCAGGAGCTCTGAGTCTATGATCATTAAAAATGGAATTAAAATTAAAATAGAAATGAACAATACAATTGCAGACTAAAGTTATCTGAAGGAAAAATACCACGCTCTCACAGAATATCAACGTAAAATAGCAGCTTAACGCTGCTATGCTACGTATGGTGAGCGTAGAGAATCGAAGATCCTTTATACTGGAAAGGAGGTATTCCATCTTAATCCTCACGGGTGACAACGCATTTGCACTTTGATTAGTAATCGAGTATAGATGTAGATGTCTATGGGCCGTAGCCACCACTTACCATCAGGTGGAATGTGTGCTCGTTTGTCACCCTTCTCCTATAAATAAAATACCCACCTTGAGCGATGACACAAATAAACGGACCCCGGTCCCCGGCAGGTCGCTATTCCTGACTACGGTGAAGACCATGGTATCGGCGGGGCGGAGGTGCTAGG